>BSBN01002286.1:12500-147209 GCA_027924645.1 Cunninghamia lanceolata | reverse complement strand
AATATCTTTTAAAAACAAACATTAAAAGCTATGAATTTTAACGCCTCATTTTCTTTCTATCTTCATGCCTCTTTGATGTTTAAAAGGAAAACAATCTTATATTATTTTTATTGTAATGCCTCTCTTCATCAAATTTCCCATTGATAACATTTTATTTCCACCATTCTTCCAAAGCATTCATTTTAATATGCAATGGATAATTCTGCAACACATTTTAGGCCATTATGCAGCTAGAAACTATCATGATTTTCTCTAATTTAGATAACACCATTCAAATGGTTGTTTCTTCACATATTTTGGATGTTGCATACAACTTAAAACAATCATTATTCTTCCTAATTTTTAATGCCACTCTGTCACCTAATTTGGAGAATTAATGCCAACAAGGAAATAAGGGTGGTGAATATTCCAACCTATTTTTAGGGTTTTCTTTACACGAAATTTGGAATCTAGGGGTTATTTTCCTCCCACCCCGTTGTGATTGTAAAATGCCTCTCGGCGTAATTAAAGAAATGATAGTACAATATTCACAAAAAAGGTTAGGGCGGTAAGACAACACAAAGCCACCATTCATTATTTTAATAATTTTTTTGTTTTCTTTTTACTTTGAAAGTGTAATGAATATTGCATACATATATGTTACTTTTTAATAGTTTCATTTGTGGGCATTAATATATATTTAAAAAAAATTAATGTTTTTATGTTAAAAAGTAAATGTTAACTCTAAATAGTTTTTTCTTTCACATTTTTCTTTCACCATATCAAATGCTTTGTAATATACCTATCTTTAGAAAACCTATGTAAGAGACACCAAGAGATATCATTCTCATGGTGCCTATTCCACTTAAATCACAAATCCAATAAAAACATAGGCACCTCAAGAATGATATCTCTCAGTGTCTTTTACATAGATTTTCTAAAGATAGGTATGCTAGTTAATATTAATATTAACCTATTTAAGACATCTAATAACTTAATTGACCTTCCAATCTTCCATGACAGAGAAAGAAACAAAAACATAGAGATAGAGAGGGATAGAGAAAGGGAGAGATATAGACAGAGGGAGAGATACAAAGATAGAGATAGGGAGATCTCTCTCTCTCTCTCTCTCTCTCTCTATATATATATATATATATATATATATATATAGGTCACTCTCTCTCTCTCTCTCTCTCTCTCTCTCTCTCTCTCTCTCTCTGTGTGTCTTTTATATCTCTTTGATCCCCTTCTCTACGTCTCTATTACTCTCTATGTTTCTCCCTCTCTATCCATATCTTTCCCTCTCTATCCTTCTATCTCTTTGTCTCTCTATCCCTGTATCTCTATCTCTCTCTATCTCCCTCTATCTATCTCTCCCTCTCCCTATATCTCCCTCTCTCCCCTTTTTTGTCTCCACTTCTCTTCCTCTCTCTATCTAGTTGTTTCTCCCTGGACTCTTTGTCTCCCCCCCTCTCTCATTGTTCCTCATTACATCTCTCTATTTCACTGTATTTGTTTCTCTCTCTTGGAAGATTAGAAGGTTAGTTAAGTTATTAGATGTCTTGTAGGTTAATTTTGATAGTGTATTTATATAATTTATATTATTACTTGTATAAAATATAGTAGTAAATTGTTATTGATATAATTCATTTAATTTAGTTCTATTTGTATTTTTTATGTTGGCTATACTTTATTATTGTTAGTTATATAATTTATTTAGTTTAGTTCTATTAATATGTTTTATTATTATGTCTACTATAGTTTATTATTGCTAGTTTTTAGTTCTATTTATATATATTTTATATTATGTTGGTCACGCATTTAAAAAAAAGATTTAAACACACTCAAAGTTCATACATATTTTTTTTGACAACATGGTTTGTATTTATTAGTATATTGTTTGAGCAATTAATAGATTTGGGTGGTCTTTTCTTAAATTTTTGTGCATGGCTAAGCCAGTGTGGCACAAAAGTGACTAACACAAACATTTCAAAACTAACTCAATTTTTGTGTTGTTAACAAACAATTTGAACCAATGGATTTCATTAAGTTTAAGAATCATAAGGTTCTAAACTTCAAAAAATGTTATATTTTATTTAAGGTGAATTATCATTGTCCATATGCATATAAACCACTTACAACATTGCATTGAGGGGACATTCCACCAAGATTAAGTCTGCTAGTACAATAGCCAAATTATGACAATGATCCATAATGAATTGCAATTACTTCTAACATCATAATACAGCATGAACAACATATATAAACCATATTCCAACATGATTACACATGAGGCCCAAAAGTCACAAAAATTGGGACTTACAATTAATGAGATTTCCACTACAAAAACATATGATTTCAAATTAAATTATAATTATTACATAATTTCAAAGTAGTATTTACATCCCAAACATGGTGTTGGCTCCCAAAACTACATGCTCCACTCCTCATAGAAATGACACTCAACACGAATGATGGGGATCAAAGTTACCCTAGTGAGGAGGCGAGACTCATTAACAAGGGGTGGACAATTTGAGGCCAACTATTAGGATTGAGCATAACATATGTTGGATGTGTTTTAGTTTTGTGGTCACTCTGGAACACATTTTGACATACTTACTATATATTATTTCTAATGCATTTCCATTAATTTGTAATTAGTTTGAGGCCAACTATTAGGATTGAGCATAATATATGTTGGATGTGTTTTAGTTTTGTGGTCAGTCTAGAACACATTTTGACGTAATTACTATATATTATTTCTAATGCATTTCTATTAATTTTTCAATTACAAAATAAATACTATTATTATAATACTTCAAAGACAAGTACTGCCACTACATGACACTTGTTATACAATTCTTAAAATTCCAAAAGTGACCAAAGAGATGTATTGCTATATATAATTAAATAAAAAGTAATAATTAGGTTATTTAACTTTTTATATTTATAGTGATGAAAATTGAATTTTTATATTTAATTTGTTTTTTGTTTTTGAGTTTATTTTGATTAGGTTAGTTTTTAAGTGATAATAATTGTGTAAGTGAAAAAAAATTGTTAGAAGTTGATAAATTCAAACTTTGTTTGATTCTATTTACAATTATTTTCCAAGATTAATTTTAATCTTCAATTTTATCTATTTTTTGTCCATCTTCAAATTTGTAATTTGTATAAGTGACCTAAATTTATTTTCAATTGTATTCATTTTTTTTTTCTAAATTTATATGAAAGTTACAGAAATATTTAGAACTTTTAAAATTCAAATTCAAATATGAGGCTAACATAACTCTTTCCATTTGACTGTTATATACCAACTTGACATCCCCTCCCGCTAAGCCTGCTCCCGAATTCAATTACTGAACTGTAGGAGCAAGTTATATCCATGTTCTTTAGAGATGTATTTAAACCCTTTTTTTTTTTTTCTTATATCTAATTGCAAAGAAACCACCTCAGCCTCAGCATACCCGATAAAATAGTTAACCCCACTAAAACTAGGCATCTGACTCAAAAGGTTATGTCCTGAATTCTACCAATGGTGGAAGAAACCGATGAGTAGATTTCAGAGAATAATAACGTGAGATAATATGGAAAATAAATAGACAAAAAAGAAAATCCAATCAAAGGGGTTACAGTTTAATTGGTGATCCAGCCATCTATCATGATATAAATCTTTGGAAGTATAGAAGCGCAATATTTCATTTAGATAACTTTAATTAAATGGATCTTTAATAGTGATAGCTTAATTGAAGGTTAGCTTACTAAACATGATGTAAACAATACTTATGGGTAAAAATACAATAACTGAATAACCATGTTGTATCCTTTACAAGAAAAAAAAAAACAAAAGAACAGTTTGAGTGTGAGCATAGGACAATATAGTAGAACTAAGAGATCAACCCCACCAAAATCTAAATTTGACCGTTGACCTTGCCTGTCAAACAAATTTTTTGTGATGATCATCTATTTGAAGTTGCCTTTCAAATATTAAAGCCTATCTATTTTAGGATAAATATATATAGACTAAAAATATATATAAGAATAATTACATAGAAAACAGTTTATGTGAAATCTTACTTTTCAAATGATACAATGTTCCTAAAACATATAAAAATAATTACATAGAAATTTGGAGAGTTTACATGAAATCTTATCTTTCAAATGATACAATGTTAGTAAAATATTAATTGTATTTTAGGGCTAAAATAACCAATCTTACCTTTCAATACAATGTTCCTAAAATGTTAATTGTATTTTAAGACTATGAGCGTCATCGCACTGTTAGGGATGTGCACGCCAAGATCGAGCTCGCTCATGTAGAGCACGGAGCGCCCCTGCGTCATGAAGCGGTAATCATTATGTCAGAACGGGCGGCGGGGCTCTCCGCGATCCATCGCAAGTCGAGGCCGTTGGAAAAGTATTTGCCTACGTTGGTGGTTACAAGAGCCGCCGCGTTGGGCAATTGTTCCACCAGTTTGATTGCATCGCAGATGGCGTCGAGCGTGGTGGCATTAAACCTGTGATCGTCATCACCCACCAGCGTCAAAATGTACACCTTTCCTCGCTTCTCTAGGCTGCACATTCTCACCCACTCTACACTCCTTCACCAGGCTTTCTTCCTTTCTCTCGCAAACAAATCAAGGCGGCCGGGCATGACTATTCATGGGAGGAAACCTCGGTCAATGATTTATGCGGGCCAGCTGCCATCCATGAGGGCCATTCTTAAGTTCAACAGTCTAACGGCAATTTTGACTACTTAAAATAGGACAAATATTTTTTTTTGGTTGTGAATGAGATGTAAAATTGTTTACCTAAATTTTTTTTTGGTGCAGGAAAGAAAATTATGCTACGTGATAAATTAAAATTTAATTAAAAATATTAAAAAAAATATTTATCAATATTTTATCCCCAAAAGAAAAATTCACTTCTTATTGCAACCAAAAACAAACATCTTAAAATGGAAGGAACATTTAGGAAGATGCTTTCCATCATTTTTTTTTTAATTGAAAAAATGCAATATTACAAGGAAGAAGCAGTCCACAAAGGAACTGCAGAATACCAAACAATAGCACAGAGCAACAAAACAATAACCATAGTTATTGTTGTTTAGCAGAGATTCAGATACAGTGAAGACTGTATGTTGCAACCAGATCTGAGAACCAAAACAATACATAACTTATACAAAGGATCTCTTGTTAGCTGAAGATCAAACCGTCAACTGCTTCAACAGCACATAATAGTGTAAACCTGTAAGGCATAAAGCATCCAGCAGTTATCCTCTGACCACTGAGTCTGCTGATGAACCTAAACACTGTCAATCACATCAGACTAATAAAAATAGAGAGAGTCCTCAAATCATCCACCAACAGCCAGCAAAACACTACAATCCACCCTTAACAATCAACAGAGAGCCTGACACAGACGGTGCAACCAATATAGCCTGCTGAAGGAGTGGAACTAAGTTATCACAATGAAATGTACTTTGTGGCTTCAGGTGTGGACAAGATAAGGATGACAACCATATATGCTCGCTTGACTGGCCTACAAGGCCTAAAGACCCATACAGTAGCAGAGTAAACACCATGAAAGTCTATAAACTCCCTGCCAGCACCAAGATGAAAGAAGAGAAGGTAAAACTGAGTGCACCAAATCCTTCGCTACCTTTTGTATCAGGGTAGAGAGAATTGTCTGGGAGAACTCAAAAACTAGAGAATGAGAAGCTAATAGCTGCTGATCCCCTGTTCTCACTACACAAGCAACTAAGCAAACCAGAAACTGATACAATAAAACCGATGCTAAAAATCTTCTGGGAGCTGTTATAACCAACAATGACTAGTGGCTTCAAACCGTCGCTAAGTACTGAAACAAAACACCAGCTTCAATATATAGATCCTGGGCAAGGACCAACCACTGATCAAACATGAGTAAAACACACCGAAACACTCCAGATAGCCAACTTAAACTTTGAAACTAAAAAGAACTTGAAGTTGTCTTGAGCATAAGATATCACCTTCATGGAGTTGAAGGCATTCAAATTTAATCTTATCGAGATGACCACCGATCTGAGCATGCTTCTTAGTAGCCCCGTGTAGCTAAAAGCAAAGAGAAACAATTTGAAACAAGATATCAACGTAAAACTTTAGCATTTCTAATTCCTGATGAGTATTATGATTTGAAAACACTGTCAAGCATCTACTTTTCCAAATGTGCAATAAAATAGTCTGTCTCATAGAATCAGCAATAACATTTTTATGTAAGCCCACACCAAATAAAGCTTCCTTCCAACTCCAATAATGATAAAAAAATAGCAGGTAAGTGCCAAAAATAGCATTCCATTTTTTCTTTGTCCATGAACATTCCCAGAAAATATGTTTCATGTCTTCATTTTGCTTACAGAAATGACATTTTACTGGCTGAATAGTCATACATCTCAACCTATCCCCAATAGGTAGCCTATTATGTGAGATTTTACACGCCAACACGCCAAAATTTGAGCATTTGCATCAGCTTTTGACCTCCAGATTTGAGCACTCAAATTTCCCCAGGTTCTTTCTTGAAATTTCCATTTCCATTTTATGTTGAGCCTTGGATTCAGTGGCAGTCTCAGAAGAAGACTTAAATAAATCTTTTTCATAGGAAAGCAAATAAAGTGATATTTTCCCAGCCACAACCAATCTTTGAAGAAGTGACAATGGATAGGAGTACATAGCTTCATCACTAAGTCCATAGGCACCAACAATTTCACAAAAATTAAAAAGTGTTTCAATTTATCATTTAGATTAAATATGTCCTTAATAGTCTACCAGGTAGACCAATCAAAGGCAGAGAAGTCCCAGATATCGCCAAACTGATGAATTCCTTTTTTAAATAAAGAATGAGCTTGATTGGGGAAACAAATAGCAAGTTGTCCATGGTATTGGACAAGTTTGTTCCACCAAATAGAAGACGAACCAAAACTGAAACCATGTTGCAAGGAGGGGCCTTTCCAGCTTAAGAACTGACAGCCCTGATGCCAAGCCTTCCAAATATATTGTAACTGAAATGAAGCCTTAAATTGAAAGAAGGGGGCCATAAGAATTTTATCTAAACATCTGACTGAGTGCCCTTTCTTTTTGACCGCAACAAGATTGATACGATGACGCACCATTATTTTCCATGGTTCTTCTCTTGAAACAACTCTGATTATCCATTTGGCAAACAAGCACATACCTTGTGTCTTGGGGTCCAAAATACGCAAACCACCTTTAGATTTTGGTTGAATACAATGTGACCAAGACGAGTATTTATAACCAACTTTACCTTCCCATTTAGACCACAAAAATTGGTGAATAATTTTGTTAAGGTCTTCATATCCTTTACTAGAAGGCATCCAGCATGAGGAGTAATAAACATGGGAAGCAAGAAATATATGATTAACAACGTGAATCTTGCCCGCTGATAGATATTTGTTCCCCCAAGCAAAAAGTTTATTTTTCAGTTTGTTAAGAAACCAGTTCCACATCTCAGAAAGAGAAACACTAAGCCCAAATGGAATACCAAGGTACTGTGTAATCTGCCCATGTTTTATCAGTTTCCATTCTTTAGGGATCCACTGCGGAATCGGATCAGATTGAATGATGAAAATTTTAGTTTTATGATGTGCCAATTGAGAACCATACACTGAGCAATATAAGTTTAAAATGTCCAAGGCATTATTAATCTCCTTTTAAGAATTATGCAAAAAAATCATAAGTTATCATCAGTAAAATGTGAATTGATCACAACAACATTATTGGGAATGGAAATTCTCTTTATCAAGTTCATTTGATTTGCTTTTTGCAATAAGTAAACAAGTGCATCAGCTGTAAGAACATATAGAAAAGGAGATAATGGACAGCCCTGTCTAATTGAGAGTTGTAGGGGGAAGGAATCAGTTAAAGATTTAATAATAATAATTTGTGCATTGGCCTCATTAAATAACATTTGGATGTGTTTACACATTTTGGGCCCAAAGCCCAACCATTGAAGCATTTTTATAATAAAGCTACATCGCATTCTACCATAAGATTTGTCAAAATCAAGCTTTACAAGCAATGCATTTTCGCCTGATTGTTGAGCCCATTCGCTAGTTTCCCAAGCCAAAATTAAATTATCAAGAATAAACCTTCCACCAAGAAATCATGTTTGCTCAGGCCTTACTATACCTTTCAGCACATGTTTAATCCTTGTTGCTAGGGCTTTAGCAATGATTTTGTATGAGGTATTAAGCAATGTAATAGGTCTCCACCCAACAATAATGTCTTCATTTCTCCCTTTTGGAATAAGTTTGATTATACCTTTGTTAATAATAGACCCTAGGGATCCTTTCTCCAAAGCTTCCAAGTATAAAAGGTAAAAATCCTCTTTGATGTGCTGCCACATGGCTTGATAGAATTCAATGGAAAGTCCATCAAATCCAGGACTTTTATTAGGAGCCATAGAGAAAACAACATGTTCCAAGTCTTCAATGGATAGCTCCCAGTCTATAAATTGACTGTATTCAAAATCCACCTTAGTAGGAATACAATCTTTGACAATGCTCTCTAAGGTTGATTGAATATCCTGCCAATTAGAGTCCTCTCTAAAAAGCTTCTCATAAAAATTCTGAAACATAACTTTTAGATCTCTTTAGGCTCAGTATGAACACCACCCATTTCATCTTGAATGGCTCCAAGATATTCCTTTTTATGTTTATAATTTAAATAATTGAAGAAGAATTTGGAGCTTCTATTTCCTTCTTTAATCCAGTGTAATTTGGCTCTGATTTTAGCACCTTGGCCCCTATAAGCATCAATTTTACGAAGTTGAACTTCCGTAATAGCTATAGCAGTTTGAATGTCCCTATTATGAGGATTTAAGATAAGTTTTTTCCTAACAAATTCCAGCTTCCCTTTAAGAGACTTTTCTTTTTGTTTTCACTACCAAGCTAATCTTTTGCCAAAGGAACGCAGAAATTCAACACATTGTAAGATAACATTATTCCACCATTCCGTATAAGATTCTCCGTCTTGAGGTTTAGGGATCTAGCAGTCCAAATACCCACAAGAGCAGCCAAGCATGAAGGATTTTTTAAATGAGAAGTATTGAGTTTATATGGTAGCTGATAGTCCATCTTAAATTTTTCAGCCAATGAAAAGGAGCAAAAAATAGGATAATTATCCGATAGTGTTGTAATCAACTCAGACATAATTGCCATACGAATCCCGAATTAACTATAGATTAGGTGACAGATAGAACCTATCAAGCCTACTAAGTTTTCTGTCATCTCCAAATCTACAATTAGACCAAGTGAACCAATTCTGCGCATGACTGGATTGTTTATTATTAATTGGATCTATGACACCCAATGTATTGCGACAATTCAACCATTTATCAAATTCTTCATTACTCAACTTTGCTTGAGTTGACTAGCTACGGTCTTGGTGTTGTTCTACCATATTAAAATCACCTCCTATAATCCAATCCCATAAATCACATCTATCTTTTGTACTATTAGGGGCGTACACAAGACAAAATCGAATAGGTTGTTTATTGATAAAAGTAAGGGCCCAAACACAACTATGTGACGAGTCCTCACCTTTATCAATAACATATTTACTAACCCAAGGAGCTAAACCAGTAACAGCCCCCCCTCTACCATCCCTATGCGATGTATGTAGAAATGTAGCATCTCTCCACACATTAAATAGAGATGCTTCAAGACGACAGCCATTAAGCTCAACTTCTTGGAGAAAAACAATATCAAGTTTCCACTTCAAAATTGTATTTTTCACCCTAAACTTGCGAGGAGGGAGAGATAACCCTCTAACATTCCATGATAAAAGTTTATAATTCATGAGGAAGAAGAATAAGGAAGGTCCTCCTCTTGTGGCATCACTTCAAAATGATTATTAAGAGAAATAGATTGATTTGACTAACCCAAGTCCTTTGGGGCAGAAGGAGATCTAGATCTTTGTCTCGTAGATGGAGGAGAAGACACAGAAGTTTGCCGTTGGCCTCTAGAATTGGAATGAGGTGAAGATGAGTAACAATTTTGAGTACCATTTTGATCATTCTGAGAACTAGCAGAGCTTGAGGGTTCTTTCATCTTCCTTACCATTCTCCAACCATCCGTCATTATAGTATCCTTGTATGAAGGAATAGAATTTGAGGAATGATTGTTAAGAAAACTTTGGTCCTGGTCTTTCAAAATGTGATTGGCCTAATTTTGCAGTTGGTTGGCTGCCCTAGGCTTGTCAGAAGGCTGAGGTGTAGTTTGCACAGGCTGTTGGCTAGGAGGAGACATCATTGATTGCTGACCTAATCGATTCTTTCTTGTTGGGCATTCTCTTATTAGGTGGCCTTCTTTTCGGCAGAAAAAACAAGCATTAGGCTTATTCAAATAGACTAATGGCTGATCAAATTCAAACCCTGGAATAATCAGTTTAATATTCTCAGGCAAATGATTGTTTAGGTCCATTTCCACACAAACTCTTGGGTGTACTCTCAAACTTGAAAATTTATCTGTGTTATTTTTACACCAAATAACTCTTCCAAGTTGGGAAACTATGTCTTGCAAAAAAGGTCTGAATGCTAGGTTTAAAAAAGGCAGTTCGATCCACATTGAGTATCGAGACCTTGACGGACCCTCGGGATGGAAATCAAGAGTCTAGGCTTGAAGATAGCAAACCTAGCCACAAATTACCCAAGTGTCGGATTGTAAATCAGCTTGAGCATGTTCAACAGACTTGAATTTGCAGGATACATAACCCTTACCTAGCTCTCTCAATGCTTCAATTTCCCAATCCCTGTTTTCCCAATTTAATTTGGCCCATTTGTAGAAATCTGCTTCAGAAGGTATTCCTTGCAGGAAAAACAAGATGACAATACGATTTTCACATTCAGCGATGACTTCAACAATATCATCAGGGAGCATAAATTCTAAAGTTTTACCATGTTCCTCTTTGCTTGAATCAGTCATATCTTTGTCATCTCTGTCCATGTTGTTTTGGTTACTTGGGCCAGTAACTTTATCATTATTCTCTAGACTCCCTTGGTCTATATTCTTATCGCCGCTGTGAGATTCTTCATTTTCAGCAGTTTTGACTGTATAAAATATGTCCTCCGTTTTTCCTCCTAGCATTCTAGCTTTGAGATCTCCTCCATTGATCCTAGCTTCATCCTTTAACTGCATTCTGTGTTGAAATCTAGTAGGTTGCTCGCTCGTTAGGGTTTGTTCGTTCGCTAGGGTTTGTTCATTCTGGAAGCATCTTCTTTCGATGCTTTCCATCACTAAAATCCACGCACAGCCTTATCTCACCATTTTTCTTCCTTACCGGTACTAAGTTAGCTACTTAGGTGGAATACTTGGGGAAAATAATTCTGGCCTGAATGAGCTATGCAAGCTCCTTCCTCATCACAGGCTCAATTTTAGGATTTATAGGCCGTTGTTTTTGGCGGTCGGGTTTGGCGCCTGGGTCGAGATCTATGGCGTGTTGGGCAACATTAGGGTCGAAGCCCTTCAGATCCTCATAACTCCATACAAAAACATCATTGTATTTCTGAGAAAGGTGAATAAAATCTTGTTGTTCAGCATCACAACATACCTTTCCCAGCAATAAATCTTTGTCCTGGGTGATAGCAACATTTTGATAGTCATCCTCTTTTAATGCAATGTTCTTCTTCCCGCCCTTGAATTCATCATCGTGGCTAAAAACAGCCTCAAGAGTGACCAAACCTTTGGGAAGCTTATTTGTTTTCAATTGAATAATCTGATTACCATACCCCTCTTGCAGCCTGGACTATGCAGTTGATGAGAACTTGGCTTCATTTTGGATGAAGTTTACAATTTGTTTATTATTGTCAAAAATCTGCTAGTTCACATCATTATCAAGGACAGAGGGCCTGACCACTATCTTGACATGTTGATCAGGACCCTAAAAGAAGTTTGTATGAGGAGAAAACTGAGCACCAACTGTTGCCAATTGGTCTGCCTCACTATTTAATTTCCTTGGGATCACTTGTAGGTTGAGAGCATCAAAACTCTCAAACAGGCCCCAAACTCTATCTATAAGCTCTAAGAAGCTGATTTTTTGTTGCACATCTTTCCCTGACTTGGTTGACCACCAGTTCAGTATCTCCAAAGATCTCCAAATGTCTGATTTTCTTCTTTTCAACAATCAACAGGCCATGTACCAATGCTTCATACTCTGCTATGTTATTTGTGCAATAAAAATGCAGTCTATGAACAAAATGTAGTTTCTTACCATCAAAGAGATGAGTAATACCCCTGCACCAGCCCCATTTCTACTCTTTGCACCATCAAAGAACATTTTCCATGGGCCATCAGAATCATCATCTGGTTTAAGTATAGACGGGGCAGAGGAATTCCCCTCATGAATCATGTAGGTGCCTAGTTCAGTTGTTTCAGTGGTGTCATAGGGATCAAAATCAACGTGGTCCCTCACCCATTCATCAAGAAAAAGATCTAGGATCGGAAGGAGGGAAGATACTGTCTCAAGAGACCTTGAATCATGCACTTCCTCACCGTAAATCATGCAATGAGGGTTCACCAGGTTATGATCATAATTCTCTACATGATAGTTTGAAATTGGTTCAGCCTTATGGTGAACCTTGTGTCGTATCTTGTTCTCAATAGCATGTGAGACCAATCAGAAAGATAACCACCTACCTTAGCCGTGAAGTCTCTTGACAAGCAAATAGCAAAGAAAGGAGGAAGATCAATGATCGAAATATCTTGACTAATAGTCAAGTTTGGACAGGCATGTAAGGTCAAATCTAGTCCTTTGATCACCCCAACAGTGTTGACAGTCATAGAAGTACCATCCAGCTGCAACACACCTGATGAAACAAGAGTATATTTGATGCATAATCCATCTACTATCTTCTTTAGCATAACTGAAATACTAGCCCTTGAATCAATCGTGCAATTGTGCACCAAGAATTTCCCAATGATCAGAGACAAGTAGAATGGGGATGACTTCTTTGTTGGACCTACTTGCTCTTCACTCGGTTGTACAAGATTGACTAGGCCCTTTTCCTTCTGGACTGTTGATTCAACTACTGGGAATTACCTTAAAGCATCTTGCAAAAAATCCCTTTGAGAGGAGATTGATAGTACCTCCCACATGGACACATTCAGAGTTGTCTTTTTCATTTGTTCTACAATATTTAGGGGAAAAGTTGTTTTGTGCATGGAAGGTATCCATGTCCCACTCTTTGACTGTCCTGAGGTCTGTTTAGGCACTTTTGGACATGATGGAACCTCTTTTGCAGGAGCAAGTTTGCTGCTTTGAGTTGAATTTGCAGCACTGGCCCCTTTTGCCTTTGACACAGGTTCCTTATGTAATACAGCAGGCATAGGGTTATCCTCCAATTGTCTCTTTTTAGACCTCATGTTATCTGCAACACTGCTAACAGGCATGATCACATTGTCCATAGGAGTCCAAAGCATTAGATTGGAATCAGAAACAGCCTCATTTGGTACCTCAGGGTGGTTGTTGGTTGCTTCCACCAATGATGCTTGCTGAGTATGAAAATTTTGCACCATTAGGGCTCGCTCTTGTGCTCCAAAGGCACAAGTAGACTGGTTGTGTGGTTGGTTGCAAGGATAACACCAATCTGCCTCTTGGGCCGGATTGTTAAGTAGGAACCAAAGCCCTAACTGGATTAACAGTCGGTATTTGTTGGATGGGTCTAAATGTTTGCAAGGGCTGAGCAGGGTTATTATTTTGGTACCTATTTGGCTGGTAACCCTGGTTCTAATTTTGATTTATATTGGAATTATAAGCTGATTCTAGTTCTAATTTGAAGAGTGCCCCTGGTTATAATTCTGATTGGGTTTAGGGGCAGTTTGAATAGCTATACTATTGACTTTGTTAGTCAGATTGGTCACTAGGGTTTTAAGGTCATTCTCTTCTTGTGAAAGAGCAGCTGTAGAGGCTTTAGGCTTTGGGGTGGGAGCAATAGTAGGTTGCTAAAACGGTGAAGGCAATTTCGAGAAAATAGGCACAGGAGGTTTGTGAGCAATTTTCCTAGCCTGTATCAAACAATTTTCAGCTCTCAAAACTATTTCATATGCATCTGGTAAGGTAACAGCACCCATAGATTGCATCATAAAAACAATATCAGAATTTAAAGCTCTCAGAAAATATAAAAAAGCACCTTGTGGAGACGACCTGAGGAGAACTGGAATCCTTTCCCACGTCTTCTGATATCTGAAGTTGAAGTTAGCCATCATCTCGTTGGGAGCCCTCTTTATGGTTGTCAACTGTTTCAGTAAAAAATCATTGTCTACTTTTTCTCCAAACTGTTTGTAGACTGCTTCTCCCAGCTCATCCCAATCATGTATTGAAGCAAGGGGTAAACTCCTAAACCATTGAAGAGCTCTCCCCTTAAAAGATGAAACCATGGGTCTAACAGCCACATCCTCATGTTGAATATGGTGGATTGAACATACATTTGATATGTCTTTGATATGTTCAACAAGTGTAGTTGAACCATCACCCATAAAGAATGAGATACTCTTTAGGGATGAGGTAGGTATATCGTTATGTGCAGCCAAGTCTAAAGGGCTACCTCCATTGAAGGTCACAAAGGGCAGGTTTCTTGGCAAAGCCATATTTAGGGTATTCAAATTTATTCTAAGTATGTGCAAACCCTCTCTTGAGTATTGAAACCTAACAAGAGGAAGTGTAGATTGACAGGTTTCTTGGCAAAGCCATATTTAGGGTATTCAAATTTATTCTAAGTATGTGCAAACCCTCTCTTGAGTATTGAAACCTAATAGGAAGAAGTGTAGATTGAGCTCTTGGGTGGGGAGGAACAATATTGTTATTCCTTCTTGCAGGAGACCTAGATAACCTATTTCTTCTCCTTGAAGCAGCAACAGGTAGTTCAACAAATTGGTAGTTATTACCTCTTGAAGAAGCTCTCGCCTGCACAGGCATATAATGTTGGACTGATAAAAAACCAAGAGGTAGTTGAGTCACTAGGTGCATGAAATTTGTCTACCAAACTGCAGAATACTAAGAACACCAATTTCTCAACCAAATTCTTAATTCAAAGTAAAATGCTCCCATCGGGTGGGCCAAAAACTGTTGTCACTTAGGTTTGCACCATATGTTGAAGTGTTGTGCTACAACAATTTAGTGAAACATGGGAGTGATTTCTAGGTGTGGGACCCTGCAAAGGAAATCAAACCTCCATAGAAGGCTAGTTAGTTCCTTTTCTAAGTGTGAGATTCAGAGTGTGCTAAGACTAAACCTAATCTATTATTGTTGGGAAAAAAGGAAGAAGGATAAACTAGAAACGAAAAGGTGATACACCAAGTTTGAATGTTCGGCCCTCAGATCAACCACATATGTATAGAATAATAACAAACAACAGACAAGCATACACAAATAACAAACTTCCTGTAGAGATAAAAGAAACTAATTGAAATCCAAAAGGAAAGAAGCATTCACAAATGGCTACTCAAACAGAAGTATTACACAGAGCAAAAGAAGTGCATGAAAAGGTAAAAATCTTATTGTTTTTTCTCAAAGAAGCACGGTTACAACTGATACAAGACATGGTTTTTTAGACCAAGTGCCAACAATTATACATTTGATTTCATGCTTATATAGCATTTTACATTTAGGCGCAATCACCTACTACCATAAATTCGCCCCATGGGCCTGTCAGAAGATATTTCTGCAAAGGAATGCCTGGATACATCCGTTTTATTTTGACATAAATGCAAAAAACTATCTTCTCTGGAGTAGCTAAGACAAATATTTGCGTTGAAAATTTTGCATCTGATTCTCCCACATGCAACAATAAATGCTCAACAATCACCTCTAGTTGGCGTTGAAGGCTTGACCCTCAATTCCGGCATGTATTTTGCCTTATTGGCAAAATTTCTTCTTTGTAAACCATGGTTGACTTTTGATTTCGCCTTTGAAGACCGCAGAAGCCGTCAGAGATCGGGCCTTAGGCCTTCAGCCTTCCGTCTTCCAAGAGAGAAGGGAGAAGAAAGGAGAAAACCCCGCCCTCCGAGTCCCGCTTTACTTAGAAAGAAACAGTCGGCAAACTTCGGTCCTCGAGCCTTCCGCCTTCCCAAATAAGGAAGAAGAAAGAAAGTCCGAGCCCCGCAAGTCTAAAGACTTAGCCCTTTTGAGAAAGTTTTGGCGGAAGTCGGACTTCGGGTCTTCCGTCTTTCGCCTTCCAAAAGAAAAGGAAGAGCGAAAAAGAAAAGTCTGAAGTCTGACCCCCTGAAACACTTAGAACTTATTTGAGATCGTTCAGTGGAAGTCGGGCTTCGAGCCTTTCGTCTGTCTCCTTCCAAAAGAAAAGGAAGAGGGAAGAAGAAAAGTCCGAAGTCCGATTCCTCGTAACACTTAGCCGAATTTTCAAAGGGAAAGAGTCAAAGCTCGAACTTTGTGCCTTCCGCCTTTCTCCTTCCAAAAGAAAAGGAAGGAAGAAGAAAGAATGCCCGATCCCCAACACCCTAAGAACTTTGAGCACTCAGAGGATTTTTCCAAGGAACAAAGTGGAGTTCAAAGCCAATTAGAATGGCATGACGAAGGGGAGAACTGTGAACTTCGAAAATATGAAAAGGTTAAAAAACACAAGGAAAACTCAAGATTTTTGGACTTAGTCAATTTGGAATGTTTTTCCTTGCATTTCTAAAGGGTAAAACACTTAGAGAATTCATGGATTTGGGCTATTTGGTTGGCAAACAAATAGGACAACAGTGACTAAACAATTGAAAAAACAAATTTGCAAAGTCCCCTAATCTCCCCTATCATAGAAATATCACCTCATCATTATGATGCCTCTTCTCCTCTTGAGAAAAGAGGAAATAGAAGAGATCCTTGTGCATGAGGAAGTAAAAGAGACACATGAGGAAGATGATCAAGTCTAGTATGGGTCATTGCACCTAGAAGAACCCAAAATAATGTACCTATGCATGAAGAAGAGATATCTCAAGCAGGTATCGATAAAAAAATTAATAAATCAAGAAGGTCCACAAGAAGAGCTCACAGAGAAGCTTCATGAGAAAGACTCACAAGAGCAAGATTAAGGACAATCTCAAATTGGCTTGCCAGAACATATTCTTATAGAGCATCACCAACAAGGAAAATAAATGCTTGCAGAAGTTAAAGCTAAGGAGGTCTTGAGCAAAGAAGATAAAGACAAGCTTGAGAAGGTTATTGATGAGGAGATTGAACATATAGAGAAACCTTTGCCAAGTGTTGCTCAAGAAGAAGAGACTCTTAAGGAGGCACCCTAGCAAGGGATTCATCCTAAGGAAGAATTCAAAATGAGGAAATTCTTGATCAAGGTGAACAGCACAAGGAAAAGGAATTATCAGAACAAAATGATCAAGCTTGTCAAACAAATCCTACCATACCTACTTAGCTCAATTTAAATTTAAAAAAGAGGCCATTACAGTTCAGGTAGAAAGAGGTAGGACTCCGAAGAAACCTTGAACCCTCTCTACCATAAGAACAAATGAATTAGGATAAAGGATAGCAGAGATAGTCACACCCATGGTGGACAAGGATGATAGGAAACTCACCTCTGGAGATTATCAGATATCTAAAATTAAACTCGGTAAACAAATAATAGAGAGGAAATTGCTTCCTTTGGGTCAACAATAGATATAGTAGTTTCAAGAATGCAAAAGGATAAGCAAACTAAAGAGCAATTAAAAGAGCAGTTAGAACAGATGAAAACATTCATTAAAGAGCTTATCACCCCTATGACTCAACATGAGACTTTCATCTAATGCCCCAATTTTGATCACCAAGCAATAGACATATTCTTTGCAAACAACGAGAAAGAGATCAGATGCAATTGATAAGTGGGTCTCACAATTTTTGGAAGAGGCTAATAAGGTCTTGGACCAAGGATGCCAACTGTATAAGCAAGCCTTCTAGTTAGAAAAGGAGGTATAATTGTATATGCAAGGTCTCAAAGCTGAAGAGAATTCTTATGAACAAAATCTCTTGGAGCTACAAGCCCTGAATAAAATAAGTTTAGCAGAATTGAAATCTAAAAGCATCCTTCAAGATGAAGACCCAAGTTTTGTAAACAAATGTATTAATATCATGACTTTCAAAATAGATTTGATAACGGAGTATAAGATAAGAATTTTGCAAGTACAGAAGGATATGTGACAAGCCATAACCAATTTTGAAGACGTTGTGGAAAATGATATAAATTATGAGTTACTATTGGTAGAAGAACAAGACTTGTTGCGGTAAGAATGGTCAAAGAAGCTCTCAAAAATAAAATGGAAGATGAAATGAATCATGCTTTAGATTTTGACAATACCACCTTGGACAAATACATGCAGACAAAAGCCAACTTTGGAGCCATTGAAAAGGATGTCTAGATGATGAAAACACAAATAGAATATGCACACAAAGATTTTTAAGAATGTAAGTTCAAAATAGATTGGCTTGATCGGCCAGATGAGGACAGATTGAGCAAGTGCATGGCTGCTTTTTCAAAATACGAGAGACAAAAAGTTACAAATATTGCTAACACTTAAATTCAGAAATATAATGCATCTTTTCTATTTTGAGACTTGATTAATTTAATTTATTCTTTTAAGGCGGTGTAAAAGGAGTCCCACTACAATTATAAAGTGGTTCCCAATTTTGAGTGAGTGTATATTATACATGCATCAATTAGGGTGTTTGCATGAGTTGGGTCCAAAATAAGAGAAGTGTTCTTCTCCTAGTCTGCATGAAAAGAAGTGAACAAGAAATTGCTGCATGAATGTCTCTAAAATAATCAACTTTAATTTCAACTTGGGCATTAGGTTTCTTTGGTCCTATAAAAGGCCCACATCTACCTTATAATAGGATCCCATCTTTTTTATTCTCGCTAGAATTTTCAAAGTTGTAGATTTAGGTTCGCTTTTCAAAGATCAATAGTGTGTGTGTGTGTGTGTGTGTGTGTGTGTGTGAGAGAGAGAGAGAGAGAGAGAGAGAACCAGGCACCCATGTAGCACCTTGCTAGGTAGAGTGCCTAAACTTTCTCTGAATAATTGATTACTTAATGAAATAAGTGGATGTCTAATGACAAATCTTATGTGAATGAGTTGTGGATTTAATATGTATGACTTGCGTGTGTAATACAGTAGTTGTATGTGTTTATTTCTACTACTCATCAAAATTCCTTAGAATCTTGCACTTGTGATGTGAATGATAGGGTTTCATACTGATCATAACATTACTTGTTAATCAGATTTCTCAAGTTTTCATTATAAAGATTTTATTTTGAAAGTTCTCGCTACATTTCTTGCATAACCCTAACATCATTTGTTCTTTTTTCACATACCAATAGAATAAGACTTAGCATAAGAATAATCCAGACTGATTTAATCAATACCAGGCCCCTTGAATAAACATACCACATTGACCATTGAATTTGCACAGTATAGTTGTGACCCAACTCTCAAGACCTTGGAGGTAATTGATCCTAAGATCAATTATCTTTTTAAGAGAGGTAAAGTGACTTTCACTCTACCTATGTTGCATGTGTCAATTTCGCCATCAACAGAAAACAAATGAAAAAGAATAGGGAGGTCATTGGAAATTCAATAGACAAATTCTTGTTAATAATTATTGCTATGAACGATCTTGTAGACAATCTTTAGATAGAACATGCCAAGTAATAATGAAGTGTTTCACAATGCAAAACAGCTCAAGCTTACAATACACAAAAATCAGTGGCAAGTGAAGTGAAGTTGATTCTTAATCATATATCAGCTCTATGATGAAATAAGTATTTTCAAGGCTCTAAGCTTTGCAATTTGAAAGGATTATATATCAATTTCCTTTGAAAAAAACCTACTTTTTAGGTGATAAAAGTAACAAGGTTTGCATAGTAGGCGTCTTGTTTTGTCTGTTCATCTCTTTGTTGCCAATCATGTTTCAAGTTAAATATAGAGTTTCCAAGTGTGTGGTTTTGCTCAGGGGTTCTATAAACCTCATGCATCATAAATAGTAATTACCATCCCCATGGCACAGCAAATGTGGTAGGCTATAGCAGCTAAGAATGCATTATATTGTGTATTTCTGCAAAGCTTTCTCTTTAGTAGTAACTATGACTGCTCTTATGTAGTTTGGGTTTTAGATTTCTGTTACTTTGGAAGAAGTAGTTTATACGCAATGTTATTTTCAGAACCAGTTTCCTATCTTGTCTGCCATTTGTATGAATGAGAAGCTAAGTCATATAGGAACCTCATATTTCTCTGTAACTAGGACCGCATTTGGACTATAATTTACAAAATTCATGTTGTGTGAATTGCAGGAATTAATTAAGGCCGTCATTTACAGCATGAAGTCTTCATTCTTATCTTCTATTTGTATAAATTACACTTGTTTATATTTCAATGAAACATATATACAAATGATAATATAACTCTAGGATGAATTACTTTTCATCCTTAGATTTTTCATTTCTATGTCACTTGAAACTTTGTCATGGAACCTTAACGTCTTCATTTTTCATACATTAATCCAGAGGAATATCTAAATTTATAATACACAAAGCCAGAGGGCATACTGTGACTCAAAATTCCAGTCAACCTGCAACTTTCAGCAGCCTTATTAGCTATTGTTTCTATAAGAAAGGAGTCTCCAGTCAGGAAAGTCTAGGACAGTTTTTTGGTTTTGCAAGGTCTTCCAGTATAAATTCATATCAATATGAGAAGATTGTTTTACATTTCACAGCTTTGTTGGCTTGTTTCAAATGTCTGGTGTCTCTGCATGTGTCATATGCAAGAAGAGATGATGCCTGTGTGGATAATCGGCAAGAAAATGATGCCTTTGTGGATAATCGACAAAGAAAGTGAAGCTTTAATCAATAGTCAAAAAGAAACTAATCTCTCTTTTGCCAGAATATCTTACCATAGCTATGGGATGGAAGAGTTGTCAATCTAAGATAATGGTTAGCTTGATAAAACGCTCATTCTTATCTTACACTGTCAGACCCTTAATAGATGTCATTTAACATTTCAAAAAAGTTGTCTAATCGTTTAGCTCTCCTGACAGCTGTCTGTCTTTTGTTTATTCGTAGAATTTAATGGCAGCTTAGCCCAATTGTTTAGTTTATCTAATATATAGAAATCATGCTGAAGGCATTATTCTCTGTGTGTGTGTGTGCGACTCTGTGTGCATGTGTAAAGCATGCACCTTATATAGTTATATTACATTGTATATAGAAATCATGCTGAAGGCAGCGTTCTCTCTATGTGTGTGTGGGTGTGGGTGTCTATATATGTATGTGTGCATGCAAAGTACGCATCTTATATTACATTATATAATAGTAGTTTAAACTTTAAGTAATAAAACTGCTGATGTTTTATCAGCTACACTTTACCGATTAGCAAGGACAGTTTTAGATATCAGCTTTGTCGTATACATCTAGAGATTATCATCTCTAAATACCTCCAGCTAGTAATGATAGGAGCATCTAAATCTTCTTTTGAGATTCCAATATGTGCCAAAAGCAGATTTTAAAGGTTTCAATTTGAAGATGATTTAAATTTGTACCTCTACAAAAAAAGCGATGCCAACAAGCCTAGCAATGTTCAAATTTCCTCCCCATAGTTCTGAATCATCCATGTGCCACATAGTAGGACACCATTATTCTGAAGGAGTTTAACATAATGGTTTACATTTTTTAGAAATACTCCAATTCAAAACACTTGCACCGTATACTACCAGAATACATACGGGAGTTTTCTCCTCCTTGCAAACCACACAAGCCTTACTGATCTTAACCCAGATTTCTTCAATCTAGAGACAGCACTATGATTTGATGGATAACTAGCCAACAAAAACCTAGTGATTTGAATGCTATCTGTACTTTTCAATTGGATTGATATTATTTTACCCACTGATCTTCGGTGTCGGACAATCTGCATCTTCTTTCTCGTCACAACAATAGTTGGGGTTGGGTTAAAGATTATCCTTAAGTGTCTTCATCTTAAAATCCATCTACAGTCTTCCTAAATGGGCACTGGAACCTCAAATCGTATTTAAAATAGAGAGGCTTATCAGCAACCTTGAAGCAATGAGTGTGGCACACTACTCACCAGTTAAGCCAGGAGTTTCATTATTTGTCCAAATGATCCCTCCTTAAGAAAAAATCTTTCCTACCCAAAAATCAAGATGCTGCCTAATTAACCTTGATTGGGGAAAGTTGCATATAGGCCTTCAATCCAAGTTCTGCCAAGAGCAGAGATTCTCGTTCTCCCAATGCAATTGTCCTAACACTGTCTTGAATGCATACTGAGTTCTCTTAAGAATAGTAAAACCTGCGATGCTGTAAGCTCATCCTCCACCACGCATGTCTCATTGACTAAACAGTTTTATAAAGCCTTAAGTGTCTGTAACCTATGCTGAGCAAGCAACTGCCAAGAAGCCTCACCATAAGCTGTTCTAAACATCCACTTTTCTGCTAGTACAACACCTTGCCCTCTATACTATCAGTAATGCTATAGTTATTTAGTTTGTTGTTCTATTGAGACAGACTGTATCTGAGACTTTTGCAGGCTTGGTACAGATTCTCTCAGTACTTATATTTCTCAGTACGAAACATATGTCATTATGGACATCTGTATGAATCTCATTTTCATGATATTTTGTATGTAAATTTGATTATTTTTATAGCTTTCTTCTTGGTTGCCACTTAGGTACTTCATAATCTGTTACCTATGCATGTGTTGTACAAATTATTTTCCTTTTTTCTTGTAATGCTATGTTACCAAATCAGCAGGAAAACCCTGTGTTTCCGGGTACAACTCATCCTGGAATCGAATTCTGATGCAAATCGACCATAGAATCAGGCAGGGTTCAGTTTTTAGCAGTTGGGATTGTGTGGAATCACTAGGGGCATACCCGAGTGATTCTGCATTGGGTGTGGCATTTCCAAATTAATTTCAAGACAATTCTAGCAGTGGGCAAACTTTTCAACGCAATTCTTTTGATTTTTTGGCCATCCAAAACCCTAAACGACCATCCTGAAACCCTAAATGATCAGCACATAACACACTTCATGAGTTTAACGACTCACAACAACAGCAGACAGGCATTTCATCTGTTTAACGACTCGCAGCAACAGCAGACAGACATTTCATGTATTGTAACAAGTCGCAGCAACAGCAAACAGGGAACATTTTCTGGTCAAAAAGTTAAACAAAACCCTAAATCATTGAACATTACATAGATAGTAGGGCTTCTGGCTCATATTCTTGGCTCCACAGATTCCATTTACAAAACCAAGTCAATATAAAAGTGTTGAGTGTAGCTTTAGTATTTTGGCAAAAGACTTTTAGTAAATTTGGTATAGTAGATAACTCTAATTTTAGTATATTTTAAATTTTGGTATATTCGTTAACTTTCGTAATAGCTTCATTTAACATATTTTATTATTTTGGTATAGTTTAACATTATTTAATGCACATATTTTGGTATACTAAGTCGTTAAAAGACTTGGTATAGTTCGTTCAAATTTTGCCAAAAGTTTTAGTATAGCTTAAATATATTTTAGGGCTCAAAACTAAGATAAATGCTCGTTAATGTGCTTTAGCGTAGCTTTATATTACTATGATATTAACATACTAAACTTTCTAGGCTGCAAATATCTATATATTTACAATTTTTTATATAATTTTTGTACAGACATACCCAGAATGTACACAGCCCAAAAAATTTTTGATCCATGTACCCATACCCATATCCAATTCCTCTTCGGTAACTTGGTTTAAATGGAATCATTAACAGTAAAATGTAGTCACGGTCTAAAAATTTCCCTCTCCATGACCATCAAGGCAGAAGCTTATGGGCACTCATTGCTTCCTGGACTTCCATTAGGCTCTATGCAGGTGTATACTCTGATCAAGTTCACTGATGTGTAATGCAGGACACTGTAATGTCCTGTTTTGGGATATACCTGATTTCTTGGCCTGCAAACAATAATAATCACTAGAAACGATATAAGAGATATTAAAGATCAAGAAATTATGATAATATTCAGATCATAGCATCATTAGTATTCAGATCGATACATCATAGCATCATTAATATTCAGATCAGCACATCATAGAGCAATCCTCACAGCCAATCACATTGTGAATTCTTGGAATTACTTGCAAATGGCAACATCAAGGCTGGTCGTCTTTAACTTGCCGATCTTTTCTCTCTTTAGTCTTTATAATATTAATGATCTTTTCTCTCTTTGCTTGTAAGGGTCACATCTCTTAATATACATATGCTGTATTACTTATTTGGAATATTTCATATTCTTTTCCAATTATTTGAATGAGGATATAATGTTTTTATTTGAATACCCAATCCTTATCGAATGAACCCCTTTTTATACCTTATGGTCAAAGGAGACACAACCCTTCATCAAGCTGCCCCTTTGGAGGAGTCGCAACTTCTCTAAATGCAACTGTGTCCTTTATGCAACTAATTTTAATTTAACAAATTGCTAGTAGAAACTAGCTACATACTTTTAATTATAACCTCCTTCGATTTGGGAGATTGGCGCCACCTATGCCTTAACAATTAATTCATGTACCTTCGGCTGGGTAATTATAATATTTATTTACTGGTGATCTCCATTCAAGCTGTAATTTCAGGCGGGGGGCATGACAGGCACCCTGTTTCCATGAATACATAATTGTACATGAACTCCAAGATGAAACAACCAGCTCTAAAATGCTTACAGATGACTGAAATAGCCAGGATGCCAAGTCCTATAAAAGTGGTGAAGATGATCTCAAATTGTCACTGATTATCTCAAAATGTGAGGAAAGGTTCCTTGCTGTCTATAACAGGTTAAAGCTGGTCGAGGACGGGTCTGCCTTTGTTGGTTGTCCCAAAGGGCCAAGGCTGTTGCATTGGAAGTTGGAATAGTTTTAGTTTGTCAGATAAGGCGTTGGGCATCCTGTAATTGAATTTCTAATCACTCTAATTAGCAGGAAGATGTGCACATCTCTTCACTTCTGTTTGCTGCATATCATAATTGATTTTATTCTGTATATGGATTTGTGAAGCATATTCTCAGAAAGCATGCATGAAGAATAATTAATTAGTTGATGGACTGGTAAAAGATAACAATGGCAAAAAGAAAAGATTGAACTCGGTCTAGTTAATTATTTGCTCCTCAATTCTGGTTGCAAATGCTTTAATCCACCAAGGATTACTCCACACAGCCCTGATACAGCAGGACAACTTTCTGAACTCTCTAGAGGACATCCTCCAGCAAACCAATTTAACAATGCTGTTCTTACTTTATAAAAAGAGAAGCATTATGTTCCCTCTTTTGTCTATACAGAGTTGTCTTCTCTCTTTTATATTGGCTTGTGCATTAGTTTCTTGACAGGGGGCTTCTGTGAAACACTTTATTCCTTTCTGCTTGTAGGTAGAAGGGCACTTTCTTTTCAGCACTCCTAATATACAATAGTTCCGCTAAAATATTTAGATCAATCACAAACAGTAATAGAGTTTCTCAACACCTAGTTATTATAAGCATCATAAAAGAAAATGTAGAATCAAACAAAGAAGATTGGATATACCTATGTCACTTACCATTCTATTTTTCATGAATCAGCTCAAATTCATTATTGTTTTGGGAAATCCATATAAGAAAGAAGAGTTTAGGTAGTTCGTTTTCTTGTGGTTCAGAGAGACAATTGCAAACATTTACCAGCAGATTTGGTGGGCACAAATGTAGCTGACCAACCTTGCCCTAAACAATGAGAGGATGCTCAACAACTGCTAGTGTGCATAAATTATCATTCAATGGAGTTTTAAATACACCGTAACATCCAGTCTATTAATGAGTTCATAATGCATTGCAGTAGCTAGAGTCTTTGCACCATACAGTAAGTAAGCCCTTGAGTATGGCCTGCAGACTTTAGACCCCAGGCTTTGCAAGTGAAAGGCATAAAATGTTAATCGTTAACTTTGCTAAGATGACAAAAGAAGAGAGCTTGCTAGTTTATCAGTTCCATCATTATGATTAACCATAATCTAATCATCTTCAGCATCAATGTTAGGAGTTGCATGTTCTCTCCAATGGTGCCCCAAATCACCAAATGACAGTCAGGAGGAAGTGTTTTGCATGTAAACAGCATCACTTGCTATTATGTTGTATGTAGAACAGTCTTCTTTGTCTATCAGAGAACGCGGAACCAACCTGTAATTCAAGAAAATATAGAGCTGCCTGGGGGTCAAAATATTTAAAGATTTTCACCAGACAACTCTTTGGGCTCAGCAGCTCAAAAATCTCCATTTACACAAGTAGTAGAAGCAGGCAGTCCTAGCAACCTGGTGATTATACCTAGTCTCAAAGAAACCACCCCAGCACTGCCAATAGTAAAAGCTCAATTATCTGATGCCTACATACCCACGAAAAGGTTTATCCCACTCAAACTGGACATTGACTCAAAATGTTATCTCCTGATTCCTACTCAATTGGGCTTTCAAGTGTTTGAAACTTTGAACAAACTAGCAGAAGATACTGGTAAAAGGTTTATCCCACTCAAATTGGGCACTGATTCAAAATGTTATCTCCTGATTCCTACTCAATTGGGCTTTCAAGTGTTTGAAACTTTGAACAAAATAGTAGAAGATACTGGTGGGGAGAATTGACAGTGTAATCACAACATGAGATAATTTAGGATATAGATAGACAAAGGCAAAAATTCAAACTAAGGGGTTGTAATCCATTGGTGAGGATGATGGTGTGCCCCCTCATTCACCAAGATAAAAATTCCTTGAGGTACAGTGAAGGCCAGGTTCATCTCGGGTGACCTTGGCGGAATGGATCATCCTAGTTGTGGCAGCTTAGACAAAGGAGACTTCTGGTATAGGTGTACACTTACTCAGCATGTTATAATCAGCTACTTAAAGCATAGAGATGCCAAATCTGGCTAACCGGGTTGTGTCCGTTACATAAACAGAGAAAATCAGAGTAACGTTTTGAATGTGAGCATAGGACAATATAAAAGAACTAAGAAATCATCATCACATGCTCTCTCAAACTTCTGAAAAGGGACATAATCCGCTTACACTTTTCACTATATTCTGCTCTTTAGAAATTCACCTTGGTACAATTGCCTTTCTTAACAGTCATATTTTCTTCCACGAGAAGTTTATTATAATCACCCAGATATCAAAACGAAAGATTTCCATAAAATTGTTGAACTTACAGAAATCTGGGCAACGAAAATGAGCATCAGAGCTTGGAAGAAATGGGGTTAGAGCGATAGGGGTCGGCATTAGCATAAAGCGCCTCCACAACCCCAGGAAATGCTCCCAACCTGAGGCCACAGTAGACCTCCCTCTTCCACCCCTTGCCTGCAACCTTCTCTGCCTCCTTAACCGCCGCCTCCAAAGTCCCCGCCGAGTCCTGGAAAACGCCGTCCAAAATCCCTCTGTCCAAGGCCATCTGCGCGCTCAGCTTGCGAGCACCCAACACCACGTCGCGCAGGGCGGCGGCTTGCAGCTTGCTGCGAATCACCGCCATCATACTCGTGGGGATGTGCATGCCAAGGTCGAGCTCGCTCATGTAGAGCACAGAGCGCCCCTGCGTCATGAAGCGGTAGTCGTGTGCCAGCGCTAACATGAATCCGCCCGCCGCCGCGTGGCCGCAGATGGCCGCCACAGTGGGGAGTCCCAGCCTCATGAAGGCCGCCAACATGTTGAGGAATTTGTCCCTGATTATGTCAAGACGGGCGCCGGGGGTCTCTGCGACCCATCGCAGATCGAAGCCGTTGGAAAAGTATTTGCCCGTGTTGGTGGTTACCAGGGCCCCCGCATCCGGCGATTGTTCCACCAGTTTGAGGGCATCGCAGATGGCGTCGAGCGTGGTGGGATTAAACCTGTGATCGTCGTCACCCACAAGCGTCAAAATGTACACCTTTCCTCGCTTCTCTAGGCTGCACATCCTAGAGGCTTGCTTTGAATTTCATGTACAAAAATAACACCTTCTGAAGTCTCTTTTCCTGGAACAAAACCTCCTTGTTCTTCAAAAATTAGACTACGAATAATAGTAGCTAATCTCGAAGTTATAGCCTTTATAATAATCTTATATAAGGTATTCCACAAATAAATGGGTTTGAAATCAACAAAGGTAATTGGATTCCCTTTTTAAGGAATAAGAGCTAAAAAGGTGTTATTCAACTCTTTTAAAATATCCTTAGTTCGTCTCACCTTTTCAACCACTTGCAAAACCTCCTTACCTAAGAAATCCCAAGTTTTTTGAAAGAACGAAGTTGTAAAACCATTTGGACCGGGGCTCTTTTTAGAGCCATAGAAAAGACCACATGCCTAATCTCCTCCTAAGTAAAAGGTTGCATAAGCATATTGTTATCTTCTTCAGTAACCAAAAGAGGAATGTTATCCAAAATTTCATCTCCTAAATCTTTATGCAACTAGGAAGAAGAAAGGAGATTTTTAAAAAAGAGAACTGCTTCTTCTTGAATGTCTTTTTCTTTACTAAGCATTCTACCATTTGCAACCTGAATACTAATGATAGAGTTCTTATAGTTTCTAATTTTGGCCAATGCATGGAAGAATTTTGTATTGCAATCACCATCTTTTAGCCAAAGTTTACGAGAGTGTTGACTCCAATAAATTTCTTCCTTAGCAAGAAGTTCCTGTAACTAAGATTTTAAATGAGATTCTTTTTCAAAACTTTGCTTATTCATATCAAAGGCAATAATCTGCTCATTTAAAATTTGGAGATCCTCCTGAATCTTAGATTTTTCCACAAAAATATTTTTGAAATGATTATTGTTCCAATCTCTAATCTGCTTTTTAGAAACTGAAGCTTTTTGCATAACTGAAACATTCTAGACCCTGAAATGAAAGGGGTAGATTTCCAAGCATTCTCCAAAAAAAGTAGAAAGTTAGAATCTCTGAACCACATAGATTCAAACTTAATGGGAGATTTCAAAGATGAAGGAGATTTCTTTCCAAAAGAGAAATCCATAGGGAAATGATCCCAACCAGAATAAGGAACAATGGTTGAAGCAAAAGAAATACCATTTACTAACCAATTTGGGGAAAGAAGAAATATGTTTAGTCTTTCAACAATAAGGAGAAAATATTTCCTACGGTTAGACCAAGTAAAATTCCCATTCTTAGGAGGGAGATCAATAAATTGATTCTCTGAAACGAAATTACGAAAATCCTCCATAGTTTTGAGCAGAGGAATAATACCTCTAGATTTCTCATTAAGAGACAACAAAGCATTAAAGTCTCCTACCACAATGAAAAATTCATGTTTGATGGGAGAGAAGACTAAAGACAAACTTGCCCATAAATCCTATTGTTACATAGGAAAAGAGAGCCTAGTCAACTGGGTAAGTGCAAGAAGATGAGTTCACTTTTTGGCCAAAAAGTGGAAGTGTTTTTCCTATTTTTCAAATTTTTTTGTACTTGGAGTGACAATTTGAAGCACTTGCACATAAAAATATTAAGATGATGTAAAAATAAGAAATGTAGGATTTTGTTTTTATTTTTCAAATATGTAATTTTTTCTAATACCCAAATGATGCAAGTTGGTTTTTTATTAGATGTACAAAAAGTGGCTTTTTAAAAGTCCCCTGTTTTTTGCAAAAGCATGCACGTGTACGACCAACATAATTTGACCTAAATTAATGCATTCTTCTAATTCCTTTTGTAGAAAGATTCTCAGGATGTTGAATTTTGGTCAGGATATTTTTTTGTAATTTTTTGCTAATTTCTTTAATTAATTTTTTAATGACCATAATTAGTGTTTTTAAAACCCCTTGTGTATGGCCAACATAATTTGAGCTAAACTAATCAATTCAATAAAAAGAATCATCATGTAGAGAATGATGTCTAGTTTGATCAGACATGAATTTTTTTCAAGAAACTTTCAAAATCAAAAGTTATTAAAAAAATAGTAACCTACATTGTTTCAATTTTATGAGTTAGTTTGTTTAGAAAATAATTAATAAATAGAAAATTATGTTCAACAATAAAAATAATTACATAATTGAAAACTAGACTTTCAGATCTACAATGGGTTTTATTTTTGTTAAAATATTCTAAAAAAAAGTTGTCAACCATAGTGGTGAAACTAGTTTTTTCTCCCATTATTTTCAAGGCTTCTTAGTTGCAGGTTGGTTGCAGATCCAAGGCTTAGGCTTGGGTTTCCAAGAGTAAAACTAATGCAAATTGGCAGGTGTCATATTTGAAAATATAAGAAATGGGTACCCGCTTGTAATGGGTGCCCGTTTATTTTTCTTTTCTGTAGAATGGGTACCCAACTCTACACTAACTAGGTCAACCTTTCCTATACAACATTAGAACACAAGCCAACCAAGACTTGTGTATTTGGCTACAGTACTCAAAGGAGATCCAAATGGTTTGGGGCATGGTTCTTTTCTATTGTAATAGATGAGATTGATTTGAGAATAGCTAGATCTAGGGATTTTACAACGAAATATTATGAAATAGAAGTAACTGACCTGTCGAGGCTGAAAACATGGAAACTGGGAGTTGAACTGAGCAAAGCAGATTTGTTGGGGGGCAGTACCAAAATCATGGCCCAGATCTGGAGGACTAGTGTCCTAGGGTTTGGGGTTGTCGGAAGTCTACGACATTTCTGACACATGTACTTTCATCTTTATATCGCCCATTTCTGTCGGATCCTTCGTCTTCAACCTACACACATAAAAGAGGGAAAATGGTGGTGCTGTATAGTAGCTTGCCTCAGTCAATTCCTCATGTAAGTGTTCCCACTTCCACAACAACAGAGATTAGATCAAGAGTGCATGCCCTAGGTAGGTAGAGGTAGATTTGAATAATTAAAGATAAATGTAAACAAACATGAAGGAAAGATGTTACCATGAACATGAAACCCTTGATGGGATGATGTCACTATCAAATCACCACAAGGAGAGAATGAGGGAGGAAGGAGCTTCCTTGAAGATCTACAACAAGGGTTAGTACACAGCAATAACTTGCACAAATAGAGAGGTTGTTAGAAAGCAATTGCATAGAGAGTCATTAGATAGAATGTCATTAGGAGTAAATGAATGAGAGAGACTTGTTTATATATGCATCTCAATTACTTTCCAAGGGCCCAATTGAGTTGAGAATGACAAGGTGGATCACTTAAGTTATAAGGCTAACATTAAGATATGAGTTGTCGGGGCCAAATTGCCAGGACTCTAGCACCTGGGTGCCCTAGTCTTGGTAATTTGGGCTATCCAAATGCCAGGTGATAGAGGATCATGCCTTATATCTCATGAAAGTGGTGGAAATTGCATAGTGTAAACATAGGTGAATATTCAAGCCACAACAAGTGCTAAACCTAGTGTGATATTGTAGGAGATTATAATTTTTGACAGTACATTTAATCCCCATTTTATTGAGGATATGATCTTACAGTCATACTCTCGCTAAAGTACATAGAAGACATAATCTCTTTGCCAAGACATTGAAGTCATAGAATATCGCTAAGTTTGAAAGTTATGCTAACCCCCAAGCTTAGGATTCTACAAGTCTACAACACCTAGATAAAAGAGGTTATACATACACAAAGCACACAACATAGATCATAAAACACTCACAAGGTACACATGGAGTATACACAAAGAATTCATAGAAAACACAAAGCATAAACAAGGAAAACATGAAGAAAACACATGGAGAACACGAAGCATGCACATGGAAGACACAAAGTAGACATTGGAGACATGACACATACATGGAAGACACAAATCATACAAAGCGTACATTGAAAACATGAAGCACACATACAGCATAGATGAAGCATACATATAGCATAGAGTATACATGAGCAAGCACATAAGCAAATGAAAAAAAAATTACTTTGAGTCAATCAAAGTAAAGAGACCTTGCTTGAAAGGATGTCTCAATACTTTGTATCATCCCCAAAATAAAACCAAAAATAGAAGAATTCTAAAAAGGAGATAGAAAAATATAATGAGTCGATCAATTGCACTAAAGAGAGAAGACAAACAAATAGATGGGGAGCAATCAAACGAAGAGGAGTACATGACTCTGGCACTAGCTTTCTTTGTCGCTAGGGGTCATGTAAATCAATATATTCTCATGGATCACGGGCTAGCAAGTTGTGTTATGCTAGGTGACCATGAGTTTAGGTCGTATGAAGTGCATAGACTAGCAAGTTGTGTTATGCTAGGTGACCATATATTATCAATGCCCCAAGGAGCGTAGTGCCTCAGAAAGTGTAGCCCCTCAAGGAACATGAAATAAACAATGGCTTAAGGAGCATATTGATAACCACGCTTCAAGGGGCTCTAGAAAAACACCACCACAGGGGGCACATCAATAAGCGAAAACTCAAGAGGAATGAATGAACAAGAGTGTATGTGTGGATGCACAAGTGAATAGGGAATATATATGCCCCCCCTTAAATGTTTGCATGTATAATATGCAAACTTTTTAAGGTAAAGAAAAGAGGAAAGTATAAGAAAAGGGGAGATCCTTTAGAAAAAATGCCCACCTCTTTAATAGTTTGTCTTTCTGCCCCCCAGAGTATGGGTGAGAATGACCATGAAAGAGAGGATTATGTTGCTAGAAAGAAAGAAACAAGGCTGCATCACCATGCGTAGCAATGAGCTAGTACGAAAAAGCTACAATCTCCATATCAATGGTGAAGTGATTAATGAGGTCTACATCACAAGCAGAAGAAGAGAGATATCCAAGGGTAGAGTGTGAATCATGAATGAGAATAAAATTTATAGTAGGGACACCATCAATGGAAAAAACAACTTCTCATCACTGAAAAGGGAGAAGTGTAGCATCACAATTGAGGTGAATTAAATAACCATGAAAAAGAGAATCGTGTTGCTATTGAAAGGTGGCGGAGTCAATCACAATGTGATGACAGAGGTGCATGATGTCATAACAAAGGAGACTTAATCATGATGATGTAGAGAGAAGAAGGTTATTTGAAGAAAGAAGAGGTGTCACAATAGAAAGGGAGGTGCGAGCACATGTATCATGAAGGTGTTGAATTATGTCATACAAGGCTCGACAATCACTAGTAGCATGGCCAAGCACTCGATGATATGCACAGGAAGGAAGTGTTGATTGATTGTTTTGTGTAAACTTTTTGTGTGTTGGAGGAGGACGAGTTATGAAGCGGTCTTTGAGTAGACTCGGCAAAATACACTCTTGTTGAGATAGACAAGAAGAAGCGGCTGGAATAGGAAGCAACCCTTTCTCTTATGGAGAGGAGTTTGATTTCTAAATAGGAGTCATAGAGACATTAGATAATGGTGGAGGGGATGTAGACATAGGAGAAGGTTGGAAACCTAAACCTACAAGTTAGAAAAGTGCAGTGTCAATTTCATAGAAACCTTAACTCCTTGTTCTGATTGCCCTAAACCATTTCCATTATATCCATATTTAGGAAGAATTTTGAATCTAGACCCATAACATGTCTCCAAATCAGACAGAGGAGGAGAGGTGACATTATGAGCTTTGTTGAAATGAGAAGCATGATCACATGTTGAATAGGAAGTGGTAACAGAATTGATATGAGGAGGGAGATTGATCCTTTTGCAAGGATGTGGATCCTTGTTGAGTGTTGAGATATCATAGCGAGGAGGGTCAATCTTAGATTTAATAGGCCCATGTGGGTTGAAATATAAAGAACCCCAATCATCACCAAGACATGCATTAGAAGAAGGTATATCATCATGAATAGAATGTTGAGAATTTGTTGAAGTAGAGGAAGTTTGAGTGGTGAGTTTAGAAGAAGGAATAGATTGTGTAGAGTAAACTGAAGCCACCTTCGAGATCTCAAGTTTGGATTGTAGGATTTTGTACTCTCCAATAAAGGAGGGTGTAAAATATAATGAACCTAATTGTCACCAAAAAATACACTCGAAGGCCAAGCACTACTCTGATCCTCACTATTGTTAACAGCAGAGAATAGTGGGTCAACTTTTTTTGAATAAGGAATCAAAGTGTTGAGAGATTTTGAGATAGGAGGTTGATATTTGGCTTCCACTTGCAAGAAACTTTTTGGATTTGGATCACCCTCAACTATATAGAGTTTGCTATTATAGATGAACTTCAATTTATGATGAAGAGTAGATGAGATTGCCCCCATGGCATTAATTTGTGATCTATTGAGAAGAAGATTATATAAAAGAGAATCAGGCATGACATGGATAAGAGTAAGAAAGGCCATAGGTCCAACCTCATCTGGTAGTGTGATTGTACCTAGTGATCATTTACTAACACTATCGAAGCCACATATAGAAAGAGTATCAGGTTTAATGAGAGACATATCTACACCGATTTTTCATAACAAGTCTATGCTACAAGCATTAAGACCTGATCTACCATTGATTAGAGTATGTTTTATTCCATTTTTATTAATGATGACCAAAATCATGAGTGCATCATATTGATTTTGAACTTCAATAGGAGGTAACTCATCTTGATAAAAGATGATATCCAAACCCGTCACATGCATACAATAAGATAGAGCTACTACATCATTCGGTATATCAGAAGGTGGAATGGTCACTGTTTGTAGAGCCTCCTAGAGCATCTTGTGGTATGTAGGTGAGGTTTGTATTAAATCACAGAGTGAGATCTTAGCTGGAGTAGCACAAAGCCGCTTGATAATCTTCAATCATATTTTGTTTTAGTTTGTTGAGAAAGACAAGGTGGTGGAGGAAGAAAAGGTTGAGAAGGTGGAAGAGGAGTAGGAACAATTGGTGCTTATTTATTTTGTTTGTTGTTGTGAGTATTGTATGTGCGAGAAACCATGTGGTAACTAGGTTGTTGTGACACATTTTGAATAAGTTGGTTGTTTAGATGAAGATGTACAACAACCTTAGGTTTTGCAGGCTCTTTTTGGGAACCGGAAACATAAATTGTGTTTATTTGGTTGTTTTAATCATGTATTTGTGTGGAGTCTAATGTGATCTTTGAGTCTTCCTTTGTGGAAACTTCATTTCTACCATGGAGAACATCAGAGTAAAGAGTAGGTAAAGTGATGTTGAGAGAAGTATCTATGTTTATATTATTAGTGATATCCAATTGTCTTGAACATGCAACCAAAGGAGAAAAAGGAGAGGTCTTGACATCCTTCATGATATCCAAGGGACTTGAACATGCAACCAAAGGAGGAAAAGAAGAGGTCTTCACATCCTTCATGATATCCAAGGAACTTGAACATGCAACCAAAGGAGGAAGAGAAGACGTCTTTATATCCTTCATGATATACAAGGGACTTGAACATGCAACCAAAGGAGGAAGATAAGAAGTCTTCACACCCTTTGTAATATCCAAGGGACTTGAACATGCAACCAAAGGAGGAAGAGAAGACGTCTCCACATCCTTCATGATATCCAAGGGACTTGAACATTTAACCAAAGGAGGAAGAGAACATGTCTTCACATCCTTCATGATATCCAAGGGACTTGAACATACAACCAAATGAGGAAGAGAAGAGGTCTCCACATCCTTCGTGATATCCAAGGGACTTGAACATGCAACCAAAGGAGGAAGAGAATATGTCTTCACATCCTTTGTGATATCCAAGGGACCTGAACATGCAACCAAAGGAGGAAGAGAAGAGGTCTTCACATCCTTCGTGATATCCAAGGGACTTGAACATGCAACCAAAGGAGGAAGAGAAGATGTGTTCACATCCTTTGTGATATCCAAGAGACTTGAACATGCAACTAAAGGAGGAAGAGAAGAGGTCTTCACATCCTTCGTGATATCTAAGGGACTTGAACATGCAACCAAAGGAGGAATATCATCCAAATGAAGAAAAGCTAGAGTAATGTGCTCATCCAATGTGAGGTGAGACTCTCCATCCATCAATGCCACATGTCCAAAAGGAAGGGCATTGGAATGAAGAGGGGGGAAAATATCAATGATTATATGCTCTTGTGCCGAAATACCCTCACAAGTAGAGATGATTTTGGGAAAGGTATCACAATCATATATTGACATAGGAAGAGCTAAGTCATGATTATATGCCTTGGATGGAACAACTCTTTGAGTGAAAGTGGATAGTGATGTAAGAAAAAAAGAGAACATGTTTGCATTTAGAGAGTTTTGTTTATGCTTTTGCTTTTAAATCTTAAAGATATATAGATGTATGAATATTCTTGCTTCCTAAATTAAACACAAATGACATGTATGATATGCTATAGCAACATTTAATCAGATTTAGCAACCAATCAATCATAGCAAAGATCTGAAATAAGATTGCAATCATGACCACTATGTGCAAGACTAGCAGGGTTTACCAAAAAGGTGAGGTTTTTGGTAACCACTACAATGAATAAGTATAAATGCAAGATTTGTTAATAGAAAATGTTTAATTAAGTCAACACTAATAAGATCTGATATAGAAAATTAGAAAATTGCAAATGTAAGATGCGTTGGAGTCACCAAAATGTAGGGTTTTGGTAACCACAACAATAAAGATCTACAAGTGTGTTGTTTTCTTCATTAAGTGTATGAGATAAAAGAAGATATGCAACCTAAATGTGTAATCGGATTTATCAATTAATTAAACACATCTACAAATCTGAGAAGTGAGATTAGTAAGTGCAAGTGTAGGATACGTTGGGTTCACCAAAATGTTACATAGGAAAAGAGAGCCTAGTCAATTGTACACTAACTAGATCAACCTTTCCTATACAACATTAGAACACAAGCCAACCAAGACTTGTGTATTTGGCTACAATCCTCAAAGGAGAGACAAATGGTTTGGGGCTTGGTTCTTTTCTATTGTAATAGATGAGATTGATTTGAGAATAGCTAGATCTAGGGATTTTACAATGAAATATGATGAAACAGAAGTAACTGACCTGTCAGGGCTAAAAACCCCAAAATTGGGAGCTGAACTAAGTAGAGAAAAGCTATTGGGGGCAAGTGCCAAAATCATGGCCTAGATCTGGAGGATTAGTGTCCTAGGGTTTGGGGTTGCCAAAAGTCTGAGACACTTCTGACACCTGTAATTTCATCCTTCTGTCGCCCATTTCTGTCGGATCCTTTGTCTTCAACCTACACACATAAAAGAGGGAAAATGGTGGTGCTGTATAGGAGCTTTCCTTAGTCAAGCACTCATGTAAGTGTTCCCACTTCCACAACAACAAAGATTAGATCAAGAGTGCATGCCCTAGGTAGGTAGAGGAAGATCTGAATAATCAAAGATAAATGTAAACAAACATGAAGGAAAGATGTTACCATGAACATGAAACCCTTGATGGGATGATGTCACTATCAAATCACCACAAGGAGAGAATGAGGGAGGAAGGAGCTTCCTTGAAGATTTGCAACAAGGGTTAGTACACAATAATAACCTGCACAAATAGAGATCTTGTAGATAGAGAGCTTGTTAAAAAGCAATTGCATAGAGAGTCATTATATAGAATGTCATTAGGAGTAAATGAATGAGATAGACTTGTTTATATATGCATCTCAATTACTTTCCAAGGGCCCAATTGAGTTGAGGCCGACAAGGTGGATAACTTAAGTCTTAAGAATGACATTAAGATATGAGTTGTCATGGCCAAATTGCCAGGACTCTAGCACCTGGACACCTTAGTCCTGGTAATTTGGGATATCCAAATGTTAGGTGATAGAGTATTATGCCTTGTATCTCATGAAAGTGGTGGAAATTGCATAGTGTAAACAAAGGTGAATATTTAAACCACAACGAGTGCTAAACCTAGTGTGAAATTGTAGGATTATATAATTTCTGATAGTACACCTATCTGCCAACAGTAGAGTTTGGTCCATATACATTACAAATCCAAAAAGAGAAGTCTGAATGGAAACAATGAGCTTGACATAACATCCAATTAGACTAAAAAGCTATCAAATGTAAGTTGACATTTTTATCATTCCATAAAACCACCAAACCACTTGAAGCACCAACAACATCCAGTATAAACAATTTCCATTTAACCCATTTAGAGAAAATTTGATTTGCAGAGCTAGAAGAAAGCTTAGTTTCTTGTAAAAGAATTATATCAGAATTATTAGAGTTTTACGCTTTAACAAGCATCTTTTGTTAGGGGCATTGAGGCCCCTAACATTCCAAGATAAGATCTTCATACCTCTCAAGGAGAGCGACAAGCTCTCTTCGACCTTAAATGTTTATCCAAGGTACATTGGATCCCTAATTCTATTTCCTCCTGAGTTTTTTTCCTTTAGACTTCCTGCCTCTTTTAGAATGAGGAGTAATGCCCTCTAGATTTTGAGAAAACTCAGTTTGAGAAATAGCTCCCTGCACTAAGTATTCAAGAGCTTCATCTTCCTACATAGCCTCATAAACAATTTTCTCAAACATATCATTTCCCACCTTTAAAATGAACCATTAGTTGGATATCCTTATCTTGCAAAACCTAAGAATCCAAGGGGGAAATGCCTTCTAAAGACAAATTTTCTAGAGGATTAGAGTTTGGAACAAACTATTCCAAAGAAGAAGGATTAACCAGAGGTTTAACTAGTAGGATCCTGCATGTTAAATTCTAAAACAACAAGCTCTAGAAGTTTATAAATTGTCCATTTTATCCTCTAGAATCTGCCCATTCTTAAAAGATCCTGATCCATAAGAAATTATCTTAGAGATATCATCTATAAAAGGCAAATCAACTTCAACATTACACCCTAAATTTAAGTTGTGTTAAACCAACCCAAACAAAGTGTTGATTTTGATGCGAATTTCACCATTACAATTTTATATAAATGGTTTATTTGCCCTTAAATATGATAGATTTGGCATTACTTGGGACTAGTTATCATTGAACGAGATGGGCCAAATTAACCACCAATCACATTAGTTTTACCATTTCCACTAGCTCTTCATTCACCTAGCATGTCTTGATTGACTGGTGAGAAAAATAAGCTAAACAACAAATTTAAACATCTTGCATTTTAGTTTGGTAGTTGTTGTATAGCGTATTTAGAACTTGGTTGATGCCAAGAAGCATACATCACTGTATTAGCCTCCATAATTACTCAATTTTGAAGTCTTTAACATTTAACTATCAATAGAGCGCATCTAATTTACAATGCAGGTTGATTATATGTCACCCTAAAATAATACGTTGAAAGTTGTTCACAATTTTTATTATTAAATAAATTACTAACTATAAATTAACTATTGCCACCATATTGACTATTATTGATAGGCTACACATTATACTATATCTATAAAATTTATTTTATTACTTACATTGTAACTATAAATATATTATTTTATATTTATAAATATACATATATTTTATTTTATGTTATAGAAATTATATTGTAGTCATATTATATTATGATTAATATAATAATAGTATATAAAATATATTTTAATTAGCATATCAATAATCTAATTGTGTTGATAGTCAATGAAAGTAAAATAGACCTACATAAAAAGTAAAACACAATCAACATAAAAATAAATAACTTTTAAAATAAATAAGTAAAAATAAAGAAAACAATATACATAAAATAAATCAATTCTTAAATAGTTCTAAAGTAAAATAAAATAAAATAAAATAACTCCAAATAAATTCATTATTAGAGAGATTTTCCTACACTTCACAAAATTGTACAGATTCATTATAATAAGGTAGTGTAGAGCATGGATCATTACAATGCTTGCAAAACATGGTGCTCCCACTCTAACAACTCTCATGACACTTATGATTTGATTGTTTTGGCCTGTGCTAAGCCTCCTGACTTGCGTGAAATCCATTTCTCTGTCTCAGACTTTGTTGAGGGAAAGAAAAAGCTGGCACTTTCAAATGGTTTTGGTGTGTCTGGAAAAGAAAAGTGTTTTCTGACTGGAGCAACATAAATTTCTAAATCCAACCACCCCTTTGGTAATACGTGGGTTTTCAATCGCTCCAGATATTTGCGGCCTCAACTTGCTTCGACAATTTATGTTGATAATGGATTGGGGGTAGGAAATAAAGATTCTACAAATGGTTATGAAAATGATGGCATTTTGAGTGTTCAAAATAAAGGTGGATGTGGTCATGCCCATTTTCCTAGGTCTTTGATTCAAACATCTATTGCAAACTCAAAGGAATGTGAAAAAACTTCTCCAAATGCTAGGGTATTTTTGTGTTCTATCGCAAATTTCTTTGCCCCTATTTGTGTGAGCAGATCTGAATAGGGTGACAAGGAGCTACCAAAAGTTTCCTAGCCTATCACCTATGCAAATCAATCCCCTGTTCTGTAGTTTGGGGAAGAAGTGATTGAAGAAGAAAGATTTTTTGTTGCACATGGGTTGATAGGTCATTTCAATCATTTTTGGCCAAGTTTAATAGCTTTAAAAACTTGGATTTTAGAAAAATGGCAACCTCTTCTTAAAGATAACATGGAAATTTATTTGTGTGCATATGGGTTTTTTATTGCAACCTTTGATTCTACTGAAGATCTAGATGTTATTCTAGACTGTTTTTGGATCTGGGATAAAAGTTTTCTGATGCTTAAACCTTGAAATCCCACATCTAATCCCTCTTATGAATCTTTTAATGTTTTACTGGTATGGGTTCGTCTCCCAAATCTACCTCTTTTAATGTTTTGACAAGGCAACTACAGATTTTACCCACACAACTTTTGCTCAGATTTTAGTTGATATGGATATTTCTAAAGATCTAGCTGCAAAATTTCACTCAAAGTTGTAGGTCACATTCAAAGGCCCAACCTCTGGATTATGAAGGGATCCCATTTCATTGTAGGTAGTGTTATAATACAGGTCATGTTGCTGCTACTTGTTCTATCAGGACAAAATCTATAAGCCAAGCTTCTTGGTGGAAAGGCACTCATCCGGTTTAGGCTACAGTTAAAGCTGTAATTTCCCATTCTGGCCCTTCTAAATTTACACAGCAAGAAAATACTTCTTCTCATCACAAAAATGAGGATTCCTCCTTGCCTAAATCTTAGGTCAAGACTATGGATTAGAAAAAAATTGAGGTTCAAGAGAACCATACATCTCTCTAGGAGAAGAAGGAATCCCTCATGGCCATACCTCTAGATAAGACTTTAGTACAAGAGGATAATGAGGATCAAGAGAAAACATCTAATATGACCTTCCATACATCATCTAATGAAGCAAGAATTGAGGACGGTTTATGGACCCTTGTTCAAAATCAGAAGAGAGTTCCTTCAGGGCCCCACCAGTTGCTCATTCATTCTCAATCTTCATTGAGAAAGGGAAATAATTTATAGCTTTTTTTGCATTTCTGTTTATATGCTGCTAGATGCTTTTGCTTGGCTTTTTCTTTGTAATTCTACCTTTTTAATAAATTTATGGTGGAAACACCTTTACCGATAAAAATAAGGTAGTGTAGAGCATCTTCCTTAAATCTCTCCTCCATTTTAGGATGTTTGTTTTACTAAAAATAGTATTTGATTGCAATAAGAGGTGAGTTTCTTTTAGCAAATAGGAATAAGGGTAAATAATTTTTTGAATGTTTTTAATTAAATAATTTGCATGTTTACATCATAGAAAATAAATATTTAGTGTGAGAAAGAAAAATTATCACAACCTATTGGTTAAAAAGTACAAAGATTAATAGCTAGATAAATAAAATTGCAGGTACTAATAAAAGGATAAAAAAGTTTAGCTTTCAATTTAATAACAAAATATAGAAGTTCAAGACTTGTAAAATCAATTTGAAATTAATGTTTTACATGTTCATGTCTCCACATCTAAACAAAGCAAACAAAATTTCTAAACTTCAATTCATTATGATCTCCCATGCGTAAGGATGATAGTGTTTAGGAACACCTTTGGGTATATTGCTAAATTGATAAGGTCAAGTTGATGATAGTGTTCAGTGTTGTCACTTGGATCTGCACCCTGTGTCAGAGAGGTTTAACGATCTTCAACAATCTAGTGAAACATTGAGATGACGTCGAGGTGTGGGACCCTATAAGGAGGCCAAATCACCAGAGAGGCTAGTTCCTTCGCTGAATAAGAGATTCAGCTATTCCTAAGACTAAACCTAATGTATCCACCATTGGGGAAAAGAGGTTCAGAGGGATAAAACTAGAAATTAAAGGGGATGATAAACCAAGTTTGAATATAAAAGCTCTCATAAACCTGGAAATGCACAAAATAACTAGATACAACTGATAAACTTACACAGATCTAGCTGATTCTAATAGAGGTAAGAAGCAAAACAGAATTGTAAGGAATAAAGCATTCACACACAAATCGATCCTAATTTACACAGTGATAAAAACAACATGAAGAGGTAAAACACAATATGTATTTCATCAAGAAGGCATAGCTACAATAGAGGAGGCTCTATTTGGAGTACAAAAATGTCTTCTGTATCCAACCCTTATTACATCTTTCAAAAAATGCATATATAGCAATTCCATTTACATTAACCTCAATCAATTCAATAAATTCGCCTCCATGGGTTGTCAAAAAATATCTCTGTCAACTTAGGGAATGTCTATCTACAAGAATTAATTGCATAAAATATCTTGGTTTATGGAGCAATTGGGAGATATTTTGCCTTCAATACAAATAGCTGATTCATCAACTTGCAACAATAAATGCAAAAATATCTAGGAGGGGAGTAGTTGAGGTAGCTAAAAGATTAGATTTGCATTTATGGCAGATGAAGAAAATCAAATAAATTATGCAGATGAAGAAAATCAAATAAATTTTCCCTCCAAAATCCCTTTTCACAAAGATTTTACAACACTTCAAATATCTACATTCAGATATTTAAAGTTTACAATATATTACAAACTATGTCTCATTGATTTCTGCAATTTCTAAATTTATGGAAAATTTGACCTGAATTTTGCCTCATTGGCAAAATCTACATTTTCTGAACCATTCTTTTTCTACTCTCAACATCTTTTTATTTCTATTTTTGCCTTATTGGCAAAATGTCATTCTTTCAAACTTTGGTTTGGGCTCTCTTTTCTTCTCTGTTTTGCCTCATCGGCAAAACCATATTTTTCTAAACTTTTATCTCTTTATCACTTTTTTGCCCTTATCGGAAAAATATTCAATCTTCGAACTATGCTTGGTTTGCTCTTTTTTGACTTTGTCGACAAAAACATCTTTTGTTGAACATGGCTTACTTTTCTGCTTTATTGGCAAAAGTATCAAACTTTGAACTTTGCTCACTTTTTCTTTATTGGCAAAAGTTTACTTTGCCGAACCATGGTCTCTTTATCAGCAAAACATCATTTTGCTAAACTTTGCCTATTTTTGCCTTATCAACAAAAGCCTCCTATCGGCGAACTTAATGAACTTTGAACTTTTGAGAAGTTTGGCCTTTTACCAATTCGTCGACAAGGCTTTCCTTGCCATCTTTACTTAGCCATTTTTCATGTTTCCATTTTGCCTTATTGGTAAAATATGACCCTTTTGAACCTGGCCCACTTTGTCGGCAATTTTACAATTTCTTGAACTTTAGACTTTGCCTCCTTCTTCACCTTTATCGACGAAGTGCCATGTCAGTGAACTTGAGGAATTTTGAACTTTCCTTCTAACCCTTTGCCTTGTTGGTGAAATGCTCCATCGGTGAACCAAAGGAAATCTGCACTCGCCAAACATTTTTTTATGAAGAGGCCCACCTTATGCCACTTTATTAGCAAAATGTCGAATTGGTGAACTATAGAAACTTTGAACCGATCAATGCCTTAGTCATTTTCGCGTTATTGGCCCATTTCCCTTTTATTGAACCTTTCACCCAACCTCTCTACCTTATCGGTGAAAAGCCAAGTCGACTAACCGACGGAAAAGTGAGCCTTTGGAAAGTTCACAACTTCTAAACTTTACCGATAAAGGGGAAAACTTCCCTTAGTCATTTTCAATGAAGATATCTACACCCTTGGCCCTTTGTCGATGAATTGGGTAGTCGGAGAATAGGTGAATTTTTGAACTTATGAAAAATTTGAACCTTTTGGATTTCGTCGATAAAGGCAAGGAAAATCTTCATGCCTTAGTCATTTTCATGTTAGTTCAAGAAATTGAAAGTTTTTCGATAAATGCCCAAAGGAGGGCAAAAATTAAGGCAAAAGCTTCAAATTTTTTGGGTTTTTTGCAATGATTCTCTTGATGAAATTTTAGGGATTTTTACAAGGCAGAACACTGGAATTTGAAGGTTTTTAGGCTTGCAGAGCCAGATTTCAAGGAATTTCAACAAGATTTTCAAGGTTGGGCTATTTGACTCTAGGCAGAGGAAAATAGGTCAACATTTAGGGACAACTTTGGGTAGATTGTTGAATTGATAAGGTCAAGTTCTTCTATGTCAACCCTCTAGACGAATGGACTTTACAACTTTCAGTGAATAACCAAAGACAACATACGCAAGTGTAGAGATGACATATATGCAGATTCTAGTTCAACAGGTTCCTTTTAAACTTCAAATCAAGATGTTTCTAAAATGATTGTTCCTTGATATTCAATGATTACTTGTTATCTTTAATTACAGAAAAGAATTGTCTTTAAATACTAAAACATGACACCAAGTCACAAAAATGTATACTAAGTTAGCTCATAACAACTAGTCCAAATGGATGGAAACTTGGGACTTTAAATTTAAAAGATTGAATTTTAGAATCCACCTTGAACCCCTCAAGAGGCAATTAGGATTGACCCAATATATTTTAAGAAATATTGATCTTGGGATGAGGAACAAATGTATGGAAGTGTGGGTTGAAAATAAGACCAATGTGTAGAGATAAAAATAAATGAAGATAAGATTTAATATATCAGAAAATATATAAAATGAGAGTAAATGGAACAAGATAAAAACCACTAAATAAATCAAACTTAATATAAAAGGGTATGGCTTGTTAATATATAATTATATGAAGTCATTCTATAAAAATAAACCCAAAACTAAACAAAAATTAGTATGGGTATATAAATTCCATCATTACTGTAAACTATATATTTGCAATTTTGTATATGTTTGTGAACACAATTTTATAAGTAAATTGAAAATAAATAACTTTAATGCTTCACTTAATTTAATGATTCAAATTCACACTACTTATTATTACTTTTTCCCATTCAATAAGCCTTTAACCTACACACAACACTTAAATTTGGCAGTTGTATAGCTATATTTAGACATTTTAGCTGTAAAATACAATGGAAAATTTGAAAAGATTGTATCATATGAAAGGAGAGATTTTCGACAAACTGTCAAAATTTATATAGGATTATGATGATATATATATTTGGTTTTTATAATAATTTACTTATACTAAAATATGTCATAATATTTTAAAGGCACTATTAAATATATAACTGTCATAAAAAAATTGCTTCACAGTGAAGGTTGATTGTCAAATTTAAGCCCTGCCTACACAAGAGAGAAAATAAAAGGGCTTCCTAATTGTATTCAGTTATCCATTTCCTAGTACAAACCCTTTTGTGAAGGGAAGACTATATATATAAAGAGGAATGAATGTGTCCTTTCTATTCCAAATTGTTTTTTATTACTAGGCAAATACTATTGTAATCAATATTGTTAATGTAGTTATTAATTTTTGTAGTTTTAACTAATTGATTGTTATAATTTTTTCATATAAATCATTTAATTAAAAAATATTTAAAAAATGGTCAAAGGGTCTTTGGTTTGCTTGTGAAGTTGAAAGGTTATGAATGAGCCCATGGATCAAGTCTTGATGAATTTAGCAGAATAGATACCCTTCAAAAACAAAACATAAAAAACTCTTCAATAAACAATGTAAATAAAATAAAATATTCTTAAATAATTAAAATAACTCTTTATTAGATAAAAATAAAATAACTTTTATTTAAAAGGATTTAATTATCATACTTTTACCATTTTTTTTTAATATTGATCAAAGCAAATATGTACAAGGAATAAAGCAGTGTACAAGGACTGGCAAACCAACAACTAGAATATCAACTGTTAGCTTCAACAAGAACACTAAAATATAACACTGTTACAAAATACCCACAACACTAAAACATAACTGGAAAAAAAACAAGTATTAATTCATTAAATATAATACATTTGCATCCAATAAATTTGAAGTAATAATTATTTTGTTAAATATTGCATCAAATAAATTTTAACTAATAATTGTTTTATATCATTAATAATTGACAATTTCAAGAAGAAAAAATAAAAACCCCACATGTAAATTAGATATTGTACAAATTAATAACTTTAAGAATTTTTTACAATTAAAAAAATTAAAGCCCCACATGTAAATTAGATATTAAGGAGATGTGTAAATTGATAACTTTAAGAAATTTTTACAACTTAAAAAAATTAAAAGCCTCATGGCTTAAATTTGACAGTTGACCTTGTTTGTCAAGGAATTTTTTTCCTACAATTTAGTCTCTATTATTGCCTTCACATGACAATCAATTTTTTTTAATGCAAGTTAAATTTTATATTTCAAGCTGGTGTCATGGAGTTTGAACAACATGTAAATAGTGCAGGAAATATGGAAATAGAATCATCCAACAATAGATATGCAGAAAATATTATAAAAAGGAACTGGCATATGAACATTGGACATATTAATAATTTAATATCACTATTTTCAATTCTTTCTATTTCACTATTTTTGATGTGCAGCAAAAAGCGTATGAAAAAACCAAAAATGAAATAAAATATTTTATAAAAAAATAAATCTAAAAGATTTTTTTTTAAATAATAGAAGTTCCTATTAAATTGATGTGTTTTGTTTAAAAAAAAAACAAATCTAAAGGATATATATATATATTTTTTGAGAAAAAGTGGCAGAGCCACTAAAATTATATTAATTATAAAATGAAATTTACAAAATGCCAGATTCATTAAGGCATATCGGCAGGAAAGAATTGGCAAAGAAAACCTCCGGTTGTAGCCCTTTGAAACAGATACAATACAAAATTGACTCAAAAGGATGAGTCAACCCCCAAAAAGCCTGTGGCTTAAAACCTTACAAGAATAAAACTTTGTGCAAACAACACTATTACAAACTAACCAACTGATAAAGTCAACAGATAACAAAACTTTCTACAAAACACAAAGGTTTTAATTACCCTCCTGCAATTTTCATCATCAAGATCCTGCAGATCAAGAGCCTCTTCTTCTGCCAATTGCCTCCCCAACTATCGCCTATTAACTGGAAAGATCCCTGCACTCAAATAAACCTCCCACAAGAGCAGTACCCGAATGCAAAATAAAATCCTCTAAAACATCAATAAAAGCATCTATAGGAAAAAGAGCATTTTGAACAAACATAAGACTCAAATTTCTTACCATATCAAAGTTTTGAAAAAAACCATAGCATTAAAAACTTCCTGCAAAAAATTCGGGTTAAGAAAAAACTTCCTGCATAGATTTACCAAAGAGCAAAAGCTGCCACCTGCGGACATACTTCATGCCGAAGTGTCCACGACTCCTTCTTCGCTGTGACATACTTCCGTCAGCCTAATTTTAATCTTGCCTCCCGATCTCACATCTCTTACCGATGGAGATTCTCTTTTTCGCCTATCGACAAGACTTTTGACCACCCAAATACTTCCTTCACCGATACATCGAAGAGCTAATCTTGTAAATGCAAGACTTGACTTGCTACAACCGGTAAAACAATGTAACTTTCCCCGAAGTCACTGATACAGCCGGTCATCCTAAGTATCTAGCTCAAAGTATCTTTTCAATGCACATTTGCAACATACAACTTCAACATACACTTGCAGGATACACATGAAATGATACTCACATACATTTGTGGTATACACATGAAATGTTCTCTACATACATTAACGATATATACACAGATTGTGTATTCGGTGGAACAACACAAAAAACTTACACTATCAGCCACCCAAAGACTTCCTTCACCATGAGATACAAAGTCTTTATACATTGCGCAAACCTGAAAAGTTATTAAAGATGGTTAAGTCATTGTATGTTTTGCGCAATGTATATTAATTACATACATTGCGATGTGCATTGATTACATACAAGCTGCGGATCTGAAGTCGTTATGAAAAGGAGTTAAATGCTTGTATATTCCATGCCTTGTATGTATGTTTCAACACATACATTGCTTTATACATACAGGCTAGAATTCAAAGGGGATTAATATACGGTAAAAAGCATGCATCACGTCCAAATGTATATTGAAAGATACATTGCATTTTATACATGTCCCGGAACTGAAAGTGAATAAGTTGTGGTTTATAAGGAGCGATAAGTCCAAAGCACATACAAAAGAATTTGTAAGTATCTTGCTCTTCGGTGTAACATTTGTTATCGATGAGGGTTGGATTTGTCTAGCCGACTGTTGTGATTACGCCAACGAGGAGATGCAAGTTACATATACAAAGACCGGACGCAAAGAGAAAGGTTAAATATAGAGAATCCTTTGTATGTACTTGACTTGCTACAACCGGTAAACTAATGTATCTTTCCCCGATGTCACTGATATAGCCTGTCATCCTTTGTATCTAACTCAAAGTATCTTGTCAATGTACATTCACAACATACAACCTCAAGAAACAATTGTAGGATACACATGAAATGATTCTCACATACATTTGTGATATACACATGAAATGTTCTCAACATACATTAGCAATATTTACACAAATTGTATATTCAGTGAAACAACACAAAAATCACACTGACAACATCCTCTACAACCTCTATAGTTACACATACCCTTTTCTCCAACAACTCCAATATAATCCTCTGCGACTCATGTAACCAAGACAATTCATACAAAAACAACTACAACTTATAGAACAGAAAGCAATCTAGCATTACGGAGGACATTCCACAAATTATTTAATACTTTCCTTAGCCAAAATGTTACCTACTCTGGGAATCAACAAAAAAGAATTAGAGTCCCATTCCTTAGAATTGTCAATAATGCCAAAAGCAAAGTTAGCCAAGAAATCTGCTAATAAGTTGCCTTCCCTGTATGTATGGATTATTTTAAAAGATTGGAAGAGGTCAAGTAGATTCCTTCCAAATTTTAAAATATAATCAATTTTCCAGTTAGGAGAAGATTTAATTGAAAAAGCTCTAATAATATTCAATGAATCCCCTTCCACTATGAGATTTGTAATGCCACATTTTAAAGCTAAGTTTAAGCGAGCTATTAATGCCAATGCTTCTGCCTCATTGTTTGAACACAAACCAAGCTTAACTGACAAAGCTCTTAGAACTAAACCATTATGATCTCTCAAAACACAACTGGCACTAGAATTACCAGGATTACCTCTGCTCGCACCGTCAAAGTTTAGTTTTATAAAAGATACAGGCGGTGGAATCCATTTAATAGAGGATCTATCAATCTTGAAGTTAACACTAAAACAATTTGAATTAGGCAATTTTAATAACTTCCAACTTTTTAACATCAAATCATCCCAAGACATAAAAACTGAAGAGCCTACCTTTATGGAAAACAGCGAAGCTGAAAGTACTTCTGAAATGGATTTCTTAATTTTTCCAATAATTACATCAAAAGGATTGCTAATTTTTTTAAAAATTCTACTATTTCTTTTTAGCCACAAAGACCAAATAACAATACTTGGCGAGACCAACCATAGTGCAGAAAAGGTAGAATTTGAGAATAAGATGGGCCAACTTTGAAACACTTGAAGGAGAGAGGAAGGAAGGGGGCCATGCCAAAACAATTTTGAAAGAAGCCAATACCAAACTTTTGAAGAAAGATTACAACTTAGCAGCAAATGATCCACTGTTTCCTCAACTTCAGAACAAAAAGGACATAAGAAAGGGTTAGCAACCCCAATCCTAACTAACCTATCACTAATAAGGATTCTATAATTCAGAGCTAACTAGGCAAAAGCTCCTACTTTAGGCAAGCAAGGACCACTCCAACAAAGCTTATAAGGCCAATTAATAGGTGAATTAGAATCCTTACTAACGATACTTAGATATCCTTGTTTAACCGTATAATGCCCAGACTTTGAGGGGACCCAAATAATTTTATCCTTTCCTCCTGACATAAAAATTATTATTTCCTTCAAGATATATTTAAGCAGGACCTTCTTCTCTTGGGGAATCGGAAAATTATCAAAATTTCTCCACATTATTTTATTAATACCCGAGTTATAATCAATTTCAATATAATCTTTAACTTTTGTTCCCCAAGCTAGGCACAGAAATAGCTTAATTTCTTGAAGGCCTTCTATTTTAGACAAGGGTTGATGACTATTCCAAGAATCATCCCAAAAAAGAGCAGAATTTCCATCATGAATAACCCAAGATAGAAAAGGGGAAATCACCTCTCTACATTTTATCAAAAAATTCCAAATATGAGAACCCTCCTTTGGATTAAGAATGTAAAGATCCTTTCAGGAGAAAAGAATCTAGATAGTTAGCAAACATAATTTTTCCCCACTTTGATTCTAGCTTTTCATACAAATTCCAAACCAGTTTGGCTCCAAGGGCCTTATTATGTGCTTTAATGTTATGGATCCCAGTTCCTTCTTTCTGCTTTGGAATGCAAATTTTGTCCCAAGAGATTAAAGGGATCTTTTTCTCGTTCATATTAGAGCCATTCCACAAAAATTTTCTCAAAATACTCACAAGGCAAGAAAGGATAGACTTGGGAACCATAAGCACTGAAAGCATATATACAAGCAATGCTGATAAAACTATTTTAATCATAAGAATTTTGCCAGCCAAAGTTAACCATTTACCTTTCTAAGAAGAAATTTTAGATTTGATGCTTGTAATAAGCTTATCCCAAAACATATTTTTAATAGACCCCGAGAAAAGAGGAATTCCCAAATATCTAGAGGGGAGGACATCCACTTGAAAACCTAGAAAATTTGCAACCCTTTCTTGCACTAAAGGAGAAAAAAAAAGATTTTTTTTTAGATTTGTCCTGATTCACTTTTTGTCCCGAAACTAAACAGTACTTAGAAATTACATCCTTCATAAATTTAGCTTCTGACATCACTGGTTGCCCAAACAACAAAGTATCATCAGCAAACAAAGCATGAGTAATAGCAAAAGGAACTCTAGGAATTTTAATCCCCTTCCAATTATCCAAGGAATTTTGCCTCATAACCAATTGACTCAAACCTTCAGCCATAATTATAAAAAGAAAAGGGGACAAAGGGTCACCTTGTCTTATCCCTTGAGATGACTTGAAGAATTTAGATTGAGAGCCATTAATTAGAACAAAAAAACTTACACCAGAAATACATGAGGAAATCCACTTACACCATTTAGAAGAGAATCCAAACTTAAGGAGAACTTGGAACAAAAAGTCCCAAGATACTCTATCATATGCTTTTAACATATCCAGTTTAACCAACATAGCAGGAAGTTTATGTTCATGAATTGAATGCAAAACCTCATGAGCCACCATAGCACCTTCAGATGTTTCCTTGCCTGGAACAAAACCTCCTTGTTCATTGAAAACAATTTTTGGAATAAAAATAGCAAGTCTTAATGTAATTGCTTTAGAAATGATTTTATATAAAGTATTACAAAGAGAAATGGGTCTAAAATCAGCAAAGGAGGAGGGACTAGCAACTTTAGGGATCAAAGCAATGAAGGTAGAATTAATCTCTTTCAAAACAGTTCGATTTCTACGGGCTTCTTCTACTGCCAACCATACATCCTTACCTACAATATCCCAAATTTTTGAAGGAAAAGTGGGGTAAAGCCATCCGGACTAGGAGATTTGTTTGGATCTAAGGAAAAAACCACTACCTTAACTTCTTCTAAAGAAAAGTGTTTCATCAATTCCAAATTATCTTCTTGAGAAATCAAAGAAGGGATATGATTTAAGACTTCTCGCACAGTCAAAATGGGAACCGTAATATTTTCTTTAGAAAGGAGCTTCTGAAAAAAATTAACTCCTTTGAATAAGAACATCATCTTGCAAAATATTCCCCATAGAGTCTTTAATTGCATAAATAGAATTCTTACGTCTTCTTACCATAGCCGATACATGAAAGAATTTTGTGTTTCGGTCTCCTTCTCTCAAACAAGGCTCCCTTGATTTCTATCTCCAAAATATTTCTTCTTGAGCTAAAACTTCCTCTAAATTAGATTGAAGAGCTTTTACACATTCAAAGGAAGCGGTATCCATACCTTCTCTTATAATGACTGCATTCATCTATTCTAGTTGAGATTGTAATGCTTCTTTTTGAGAAAAAATGTTACCAAACGAAAACTTATTCCATTCCTTAATTTTTCCCCTTATAAATTTCAACTTCTCTTTAAGCCAGAACATGTGAGAACCTTTCACAAAAGGGGCACTCTTTCACCAAGTTTCCAATAGGAGTAAGAAGTTATTATCTCTAAACCACATAGCTTGAAACTTAAAAGAAGATCTAAATTTCTTTCTAATCAAATCCAAATCCAAATGAAAAGAAATGGGAAAGTGATCTGATGTAGAGAAAGGAAGAACAAAAGTACCATAAATTTTAGAGTCAAAACACCATTCAGAAGAGAATAGAAATCTATCCAACCTTTTTGCAATATTTAAAAAATCCTTTTTTCTATTAGACCAAGTGAAACTCCCGTTCAATAAAGGGCTATCAACCAATGCATTATCTGAAATAAAATCATTAAAATCTTCAATTACCCTCTGAGAAGGGCAAATTCCTCCTGATTTCTCTGATAAACAAGTGATAGCATTAAAATCTCCCCCTAAGATAACTTTTTCTCCAAATAAATTTTCCAAAAATGCATTTAAAATATCCCAACACCTTTTTTTTTCACTAGTCGAAATTGGTCCATAAATATTGAATAACCAAAAATTTAGCGAAGGGGAAATTATCTTAACCAATAAAAAGTTTTGAGTAGAACAAATTAGTTCTGCATCACATCTTTTAATATCCCAGAGAATAACCAAACCTCCTGAAGCCCCCTGAAAAGGAAAATGATGAAACTTCCATTTGAACCAATTTGGAAAAATAATATCAGCTTGAGTTTGGGATAACTTTGACTCCTAAAGCAAAACAATGTCCATACCTAAAGAATCAATCTGATGCTTTACCAAGCATCTCTTGTTAGGGGCATTAATGCCCCTAACATTCCACGATAGGATCTTCATTATTCTCGATGAGAGTTTCTCACTCTCCCTGATCTCAAACAGGTTTAAAGGGTAGCCTGCAACCCAGCTTTAATTTCTTCCTAAGTTTTGAAAGATTTGGGTTTACGACCTCTCTTGGAAGGAGAAATAGACCTAGATTTTGTAGGAGAATCCTGACTTAAGGATTGGGAAATAGACATTTTTGTAGCAAAATCAAAAACTTCACTACCAATCCCATCACCTAACAAAACCTTCTAGTCTGACTTCCCCAGATTTGATTGATTGTCACTTACCAAACTTGAATCAGAAATGTTATTAACATTAGAAATACCTTCAACTATATGAGAGTCTTCTGCAATTACCTCATCCGCAAGTTCATCAATGAGATCAGAAGCAACTTTTTGAAGGTTCTTATCAACAAAAACTTTTGCTTCCTCCTCAGAAAAAGAAAAGTTGACCAAACTTGAAACATCCTGTTGATTATCATTTGGAATGTAATTATCTTCCTCCTTATTAAAAGTTGAGAGTAAATTCTTCTTTACTATATCTTTGTGAAAAAAATTAGGGGTATCTAATTCTTCATTTTTACCAATATCAAACTCAAAAGAACACTCCTCTGAAAGATTGTTAACAGAATGTGGCCCCTCATCCAAAGCAGGGGAATTGACTAAATGATTTAAAGATGCTTCCCCTAAATTAACAGAATCAAGATCTTCCCTTGAAAATTTATCTTTTTCCGAATCCTCACAAACCCATTTTGATTCAAAAATCTCTGGCTTTTCCATAGTCATAGGGTTTTCAAAAACTACTTGCTTCCAGGTCCCAAATTTAGAATGGAATTCCATGAATTTAGGAAAAGGGAATGAAGTATTAAGAATTAAGGAAAACCTTACTGGTGACTCTGGATTTTGGAAATTAGACATATCATGCTTAATAAAGAAACCCATTTTCTTAGCACAAAATTCAATAATGTTGAGATCTCTATATTCAAGAGGTAAATTTGGCAAAGTAATCCAAAATGGGACAAAATTCATGTTAGCTTTAATTGGATCAAAATTAGGCTCCCATTTCTGAATACAAATCCCTTTGCCTTGGTAAAACCACAATTTTTGTTTTAGGGTTTCATCAAGCAAAAAGCCATTCTAAAAAATTACCATAAAAACACATAAATCCTTATGCAAGAAAAAAACATCTGAAACCCCTTTCCAAGAAATCCTAACCCAATTAAGAAAGATATCAAAATTAAATTTGGAATTCCACACCTTACCGATGATTGCCCTTATAGCAAGATCTTGGATATAGGGATTCACCAAATCATCAGGAATTTGGATATTAACAATTTCCGTGGAAGCCCTAGCATCAATTTTTGAAACTTCTTCAAGAGTATTATCTTTAAGAGGAACTAGTTTTTCCCTCCACACCTGACTAATGCCACTTCCAGATTCCACCTTTCCTAAAACCGTAGCTTGATTAATTGCATGAAATGACTTCTGTGCATTAAACCTTCTGTTGTTGTAGAAACCAAAAGAACCATTATGATGGAAAGCAAAAGAACCATATCGAGACCAGAAATGATTCTGCCTATTATTTCAAAATGATCTTTGAAACCCTGATCCTCTTGATTCCTGAAAGGATGATCGCCTTCTTGCCCTAACCGCTTCAATGAATAAACTTTACTGTGAACGCAAAGGTCTTCTATAAAAGACCTCATTATTTTGTCGCATTGAAAGATGAAAGGGTAAGTTGTGTAAAAATTTAGAATGAATGTATTTTATAAAAAACAAATCTAAAAATCTAGGAATATATTCTATAAAATAACAAATCTAAAAATTTGGAATTTTTTTTTAAATAATAGAAGTTTCTATTAAAAATTAAAGAATAATATATATATATATATACAGTCATATTTTTATATTAATTGTTTTTTTTACAGTTTTTAAAATAAATTGCATGTATGTCAATACAGTGAAATATTTATTTTGATTGTATTTTACAGTTAAAATCTTTAAAAATAGCTATACAACTGTCAAATTTAAGCCCTGCATGATATGTAAATTAGATAATGTGCAAATTGGAAACTTCGAAAACATTTACAATTAAAAAAATGCAAAAGTGAGAAACAATAAAGGCCACACATGTAGATTTAAAAATCTTTTAAAAATGGAAAACCTATTTTCTCACCCAAACACACTTATGTTGTCATCGATTTAAGTTTTATTTTTAATACTTGTCTTGGTATTGTTAAGTTCAAAATAGTTTTTTTTCTAAATTATTTTTTAAAATTAATTATTTAATATTTTTATTTTTAAAAATATTTATAATTTTAAATGTAGAAAATAAATTTTAATTGGTTATATATATATATGGTAAGTTCTACCATAAGGGGTAGATCCCATTTTAAATATTAAAAAGAACCAGAAATTACATAGTCAGTGAGATGGTGTTAATACCATCTGCTAACACATTAATCTGCTCAAATTGTTGAGCTGAAAACAAATTGCCATATAGGCTTACAAAATTTCCAAACACAGTCATATCAAAATTATCAAGTCCTCTAAAAAGATTCAATGCTTTAGAAACCTTCTGCTTCTTCTTGATGGCTTCTATGTCAAACAAGCCGCATATGTAACCTTTCTTCAGGCTCGGCTTCACATTTTGGCCTGCATTGATAACCGCTACCTGAAACTCCTCCTTAACCAAGAAGCCTATGAACCTGGAAGCTCTCGCCAGGGAACCGGTTGCTTGGGCAATGTTGACATAGAACCGCTCCATCAGCAGCCCATCGTGCAAGTGGCTACCCTGCGCATCTCCCACTCCGGCAATTACCTTGACTACATTTATTAGAGCCTCTTCCTTTGTTTTGAGGAGGCGGCGTAGCTGCTAGTCCAATGACTCATCATTGCATCAGCATACCAAGATAAAATGTTTTATGTTTATCATTCCTTTCACTCTGTCTCAATCATTGCGAGGTCTAAGAAAACAAGCCGGTTGCAAAATTGGTAGAAGATGTATAAATATCCAATGGAGATGAGTTCCACTCTGTCTCTTTCTCCATTCTGAAGTAAGCAAGTATTCACATTTTTGACTTTTCCAATCATGTGAATCATCCTCCAAATCTTCTGAATAAGCAACCAAATCTTTCTAAATATGTCCTTTGGATTCAATAGTATCTAGTCTTGGCTTTGAGTCTAGTCGTGCCTACCTTGTAATGGTTTAGAGAGACCCAACCATCTTTTCATCTGACACAGTCTACTTTCTTGCAGAGATCTTTGTACTGTTGTTTCTTACTTTCCACAGCAAGTGGATGTTAGCTGTGATGCCTCTGTAATTTGGTGGTACATTACTCATGTACCACTCAGAGTTTGCTTATCCTATATTGATATGGTGATCTTGTCCTTAGCAATGTGACATTCTAGTGGTTCAACTTTGTAGGTTAGGTGCTCGTCATGTCTGAGTCTTACTATGACTTTTCTAGCTCTATCAGCTCTATCACACGAGCATCTAGATTTGGCACATTATATTGTTGGATAGCGCATCCGCCACTCAATTGGCTTCCCTAAACACGTGAGTGATAGAGTAGTTCTCCAATTTTTCCAAAGCTAGTAGTATCTTTTCCAACCAACCTCTTAACTTCTAGTTGTTTACTTGTTTGGATTTTAACGTTGATATAAAGGAGAGAGTCTCCTTCGATTTCCAACATTTTGATATTCAATTTTTCGCATAACCATACTCCTCTTAGGAGAGCTTCAAACTCGGCCTCATTATTGGTTGTTGTTCCAAAGTGACATGAGATGGCTTCTACAAATTTTCTATCTCCGTCCCTAATTATCACCCCTCCACTAGCCAGTCCTGGATTTCCTTTTGTAGATCCGTCAAAATTTAGCTTAAATTGATCATGAGGGGGTTTAGACCACTTGATTGTGTTTCTGCTAGTTTCCTTCTTGGCGGAGGAGGATGAAGGCCACTTTAGTTGAGGCCATTTCTTCCTCAACCTTTCATCCCATAGAGTGAACAAGCGATTTTGATTAGAGTGCCCCTTGGCGTTTATTATCTCACAAATGCCAATTCAAATCTTTTTTATAATTTCTTTTGTGTTCAAACTTTTTTCTTGGAAGATTTGGCAGTTACGTTCTTTCCAAATTTGCCAAACCACCATCAAAGGGGCCACGATCCATACTTCACCCCATGTGGCCTTGGAGCCCAAGTTCAGCTAGCTTGTCAGGAACTTTCTCAAATCACTCTGCCTTGCCGTAGACCAGCCTATGGAGTCTAGGAGCCAATACCAGCATTTTGAGGCTACATTATAGTTTAGCAAGAGATGGTCTACCGATTCCTCAGCATTTTCACACATTAGGCATCTACTGGGACCCTCAAAGCCAATAGACCATAATCTATCTCTAGTAAGGATTCTTTTGTGGAGGCCCATCCACATAAATGGTCCAACTTTTGGAAGCAAACTCTTATTCCAGCAAAGCTTCTTTGGCCATATTGAATCATCATTATTAAAAGTTTGAATTAAATAACCTAGCTTTCCAGAATAGTTACCTAATTTGGATCCACTCGAAATAATTTCATCATCCTGGTGTGAAAGGAATATTCACCTTTGTTTTAGTATGTCGTCCAAGTTGCTCTTGTCTTCTTCTTGGATGTTTGATGATTAAATTGATTTCCATTTGAGCCTTAAGCCCTATCCATTGGTAGCTCTTTCCACATAGTCCGCGACTGAGGCTCCCAATTCCAATTCCACATCATGTATCCAGTCAAGATAATTGAGGAGTTTGTCTAGCGGTTCTTCCCCATTCTAGGAGTCGCGCTAGAAACGGGCTTGCCTGCCATCTCCAACTTTCCAAGACAAGTGATTTGTGATGATAGTTCTGGATTCCCATATGAATCTCTAAATGGCTAAACCACCCTTAGAATTTGCGGCTGTGAGGATTTGACTTGGTTCCTCGCTATCTAGGTACTTTTTTTGCAGGATCTTACACCATAGTTTCTCAGTATTTCTATGTAATTTTCACACCAACTTAGCACTTAGGGCTAAGTTTTATGGAAGCATTTTCCTAATCCCAGCTCCACCATGTTCTTTCAGGAGACACGTCGTATCCCAACTCAGGAGGGGAATCCTCTTATCCTCCTTAGCTCCTTCCCACAGAAATTTCTTTAGTTTGCTTTCAAAGTCTGCATTAACCTTGCTTGTCATTTTAAGACATGACATGACATACACTGGGACTGTTGAGAGCACTGATTTGATCATTAAAATCCTTCTTGCAAGCGTTAGCCATTTATTTTTCCAGGGTTCCAATTTTTTATGACAATTACTGAGGACTTCTTCCCATTGGTTCGATTTGCAAGCTCTTGAGAAGAGGGGAACTCCGAGGTATTTCGAAGGCAAGTGACCAATAGCAAAGCCAAGGATTCTTGCAATTCTTCTTTGTACAACCTTCTTTGTGTTGAAGAAAAAAATTTCTGGTTTGTCCATGTTGAAGACCTGACCTGAGTTGCTTGTGTATCTATCCAATGCCATTTTAATAGTTTCAACTTCTTCCACTGTTGAATGTCCAAAGAGGGAGGTGTCATCAGCGAATTGACTGTGGGTGATTGGGGTGAGTTCCTTAGCCACCGAAATGCCCTTCCAAATTTTGTTATCTCTTAGCTGTTTAAAAAATCTTCCCATGGACTCAGCCATAATGACAAAGAGGAATGGTGATAGAGGATCACCTTGGCAAATCCCATTTGTAGCTTTGAAGAATCTGCACATAGATCCATTTACCAAGACCAAGTATCCGAGGGTAGATATGCAGGCTGAAATAATCTCTATCCATTATGAAGCAAATCCAAATCTTTTTAGAACTTCTAGCAGGAACTTCCAATTCACTCGATCGTATGCCTTACTGACGTCCAGTTTGATCACCATTCCTTTCTGTTTGTTTGTGACCAGAGAATGGATGACTTCCCCAGTGACAATGATGCATTCTATAATTTCTCTGCCTGGGACAAAACCATTATGTTCTTCAAAAATTATTTTATCCATCACCACTTTCATTCTGTTTGTTAGAGCTTTTGGGATGATTTTATATATTACATTGCATAGTGCAATTGGTCTGAAATCCAAAAATGAACTACAGTCTATTTTTTTAGAATCAGAGCAATCACAGTATTGTTAATGTCCCTGATGAATCACCTCTTTTTCTTGAATTCCTCTACTAATTCCCAAAAGTCGTAGCCCATAAAGTTCCAACACTACTGATAAAACTTTACCGAAAAGCCATCTGGACTCAGAGCTTTCTTTGAGCCTAGCTGGCGTGTTGCTTGGCTGATTTCATCCATGGAAAATGGTTCTAGGAGTCTTTTGTTGTCTTCCTCTTCTAGCAGCGATGGAATGCAGGAAAAAAGATCTGGATCAAAGTTCACTGCTGCCTGGTGGTTGCCCAACAGATTCTCAAAATGTTTGACCGCTTCACTTTCTATTGATTCTCTATCTTTTGCCTACGATCCATCACTTTTCTTAATTGATGTTATTCTATTCCTCTCTCTGTGACTTTTTGCTGAGGCATGGAAGAACTTGGTATTACTATCTCCTTCTTTGAGCCATATGTCTCGGGCTTTGTCCCTCCAGTAAATTTCTTCCCTGGCGAGCACTTCTGAGAGTTGTTCCTGTGATCAGTGAGATTAAAATGAAGATAATAAACTAATCTAATGCAAACAACACATGATTATACCTTCATTTTGAGACCTCACGAATCCATGCAGGAAGGAGATGCACCCATAGAGCTCCTCAGATTGTTCCCATTATTAGTGTGACTAATGTGGATTGCTCAAATGCTCAACACAATGTAAGATGAGAGACAAGGTGGATGGATAGATTAGATGGGATTGAGGCAAGATTTTGACATTATGATAGTGGGATGAAGGAGATTGTGGAGTGATTTTGGCAGAGGTTGGGTGCATGAAGGAGTCTCTCCAAAATGGCTTGGAGAGGGTTTCATTTATAGAGTTTTGGGAATGAGGATGGAGGGTCAAGATTAGAAGGTGAGATCAAGGACTAAGAATCAATGAGAGTTAGGGTTAGGATTGGGTTCATAGCCTTGTGACAAGTGTCACAAGGAGAGTGGATGAGGGAGATCAATGGTTGAATCTTGGTCAATGGGATTGGAGGGCTCTCATTAAAAGTGAATTTTAAATTCACATGGGGAAAGGTGTGGAGGATTAAAATGAATAAAAGATTCATTTTGGGAAGAGGGGACATGACAAGTGAATTTTTAATTCACTTTTATGTGGAGATGTGAAGATGGTACTCTTACATGTGTAAGAGAGTGATAAATGAGGGTTAAGGGGGATTTGACCCTTTGAATAAAAGATTGATTTTTATTCAAAAGGTGCATGGAAGAAGGGGATAAGCAAGGTTAATTGAGTGTTTAGTTTAATTAACCTAGGTCTAGGGGATAGGTAGGCTAGGGTAGCTTAGGGTAGGTCAATTAGTAGGCTAGATCAATTAGATAACCATGATTTATCTAATTAATGAGGATTAGGAAAAAGGATAATTTAACTAAATAAATATTGTGAATATTTATTTAATCAAATGAGGATAATGTTGTAAGGTAAAAGTGATAAATTAAATGAATTAATTTATCACAAGGAATGGGTAAATGGTCAAGGTAGACAATGAGGGATAAATTAATTAAATAAAATGAATTTATTTAATTAATAGGAGGAATAATGAGGGTGTAGAGATATGGAAAATTAGTTTGCGAAGCAAGCCAGTTTTAGGTATCTACAGTTCCTTGAGGTCTTTTTCTTTCTCACAATCTTCTGCAAACATACCTTCCCTGATCACTTTTTCATTTAGGAGTTCTAGCTCCTTCTCAATTCTTTCTTTTTCTGAAAAGATGTTTTTGAAGTAGGATTTATTCCAAATCTTCAGTTTGTTTTTACTGTAGCCTAGCCTCTTCATGAAACAGAAGCTTATTGTCCCCTTTATTGCAACAATTTCCTTCCACCATTCTTTAAGGTGTTCCATTAAATTGGGATCTCTCCACCACATATTTTCAAACTTGAAATAGTTTCTTACCAGTTTTTCACTTAGGCATAATTCTAATTGCACAGGAAAGTGGTCTACGGCCGTGAGGGGCAGAATCATTGTATTGCAGAAATAAGCATTTGACATCCAGCTGGGGCTAATAAAGAAACAATCCAACCTTTCAACTATTTTGGTAAAGCCCTCTCTTCGGTTGGTCCAGGTGAAGCATCCATTTCTTGGGATGCAATCTATCACTCCCATGTCATTGATGAAATCCCTAAAGTCCCGCATTACTTTGTTCACGCTTTTCAACCCCCCACTCTTTTCCTTGAAGTCCACGATTGAATTGAAGTCACCTCCCATAATTAGGGTTTGATGGTCAAATTTTTTGCAAAGATTGATAATTTCTTTCCAAACAGGTGCTTTATCCTTCGTTCTAGTGGGCCCATAGATGTTGAGAAGGAAGAACTCCATATCCGTCAACAGACTTGGGCCTCGCATAGTATCTAATTTTGTTTGGACTCTAAGAATCTCACAATCATCAAATTTGGTTTCCATAGGATACCCAATCCCCCAACCGTTCCATTAGAATCTTGGAAACAACCTGACCATGTCTTGCAATATTTGGAAAACTTGAGGCCTTCTTCCCTACTTAACTTGGTTTCTTGCAGAAGCACAATGTCGTTGGTTATTTTCTCTAAATGGTGCTTGATCGAGCACCTTTTGTTAAGGGCTTTTAGGCCCCTGACATTCCAAGTTAGGAGCCTCATTGCCCTCCAAGGGAGGCCCTGGCTCCCTTGGATTTAACAAAAAACTCTTTAATGTTATTCAAACCTACCTCACTGGCATCTTTTTCCCTTCTCTGCTTATTTGTTTTCCTCCCCCTCTCCTTTTGTGGCTTCTTGAGGAAATTTAGAGCCGTTTGGCTAATATGTCTGATTCCCATATCACCGAGCTCATAATCTTCCGACATATCCTCATCTGTCTCACTGTCATCCAATTCCATGTCTTGATTCATATCATTTATTGGGATTGCAATCTCTTTTTGGAGTTCATCCACCCTCGGACTTGACTCTCTAATCGAGCTCTTCCCTTGCTCTCCTGTGTTTAGGGGTGAAAGGTTATCATTATTTTTTGGGAGGCCTTCATCATCCCTCGAATGATTTTTGTTTAGCACCGAGATTGACTTTGAGGTCGCCCTGCAATTCGAAGTGGAGCCTTCGATCATTGGTTCTGGTGCGCTCTTTAGGGGTTGTTCCTTTGGATCCCTAGTCTTTATCCATTTTTTGATGGTTTTTTTCTTGTAGCGACAATCAGCTTTTGAGTGGTTTCTTCTTCTGCATCTCAGGCAATACTGCTTTTCCTCCTCTATCTCGAGATTTTGATGCCAATGATTTCCATTAATGCATAGCAAGATTTGCTTCAGGATTTCCCTGATTGCTGCTATTTTTAACCTAGTGTATATGTATGAGTCGCCATTGATTATCTCCTCATCCATGTCGATTAGGGTGCCTAGGGTTCTTCCAATCTTCTCCAAGCACTCTTTCGACTAGTAGTCAATAGGTAAATTGTATAGCCTAACCCAAATTGGCCGATCGTAGGGATTCATCGCCACTAGGTTGAAATTGAACTGCCATTTTTGCATGTACAGTGGATTGTTCTCCATTGTCCATAGCCCACCCTATAGAATCTTCTCTTTTTCTTTGAGTGAATTAAAGAGGACTATGAAGAATCCTTTGGGGAGGATTTTATTATTTTTTGCACCTTCCAATTCTTCATTATCCAAGCCCTAATTTTCTCTCTGGGATGCTTTTTCCCAATGAATCTGTAGATTATTGCAAGATCTTCCATCATCTCTAGATCCATCTCAATCTCCTTTGCTAGGTCAATTATTATCCATTCTAGATGTCCTTCTTCTGAGCATAAGGTTGCACTCTTCCATTCTTCCTTTGCCGCATCATCTTGGCTTGCCGAGGTATCTCTACTCTGCTCTTCTTAACAGTTTCGCTCCATTTGCCTATAGAATTGTACTCATATATATATTAATAAATATTTTTAAATTATGTTTAGAGATAGAGAAACTTATTTTTTAATCAATTTACCAGGTATAAGTGGAATAGGTACCTACAGAAAACATATTTTAGATATATTTTTTAAAATATAAATATGCTAGTTTATTTTACAAATAACATTTCTCATTTACAAGATTGCCACCCAAAAAATACATTTCTCTTTAAGTTGACTAGACTTAAATTACTTCTAAGACTACAAATATCCTATATTGGAAACATAATTCCAGTCCATATGAGATAATGTTCAAAACTACTTTTGACTTTGTATATATCAACCTTTTGAAACACACTTCATCAAAATTTCATTCATTATTAGGAAAAAGAGAACAAAATCTAAACTCCACTCCATCAAAATTTCATTCATCATTAGGAAGAAAGAACAAAACCAAAATGCTAGTGATGTTAGAAGTTTTTAGCAATGACACACCATGCAAAACTAAGAAGAGGGGTCACTTGTAAGGGGTTAAGCTGGGAAATGCATTGTTTGGCATCTTGCACAAGCTCAAGCACACTCTTCTGACACTTTTGCATCCCATAGAGCTTATGGGTACATGGCTTTGTCCACCCTTTTGTTTTTGCATGCCATCTTACCGAGATCCTTAGTAGCATTGCCTTGGTCAAGCATATCAGATCTGCTAACATTGCTTAAATTATTTTTTTGTTAAATTTAAGCAGTTGGAGTGGTCCCATGGAAATTTACAATTATGAGAAAGGTATAATATAGAATCTTTCCCTATTTTAGTGGAGCAACTACTATTTAGGAATTACAAATAAGCTGTGTAAAAAAGGGGGCTGGAAATAAGCAGCCACTGCATAATGAAAAATGCCATGTGGCGTCACTGTAAGCTTTGGCTGAAAATTTTGTTCTAAAACAATCTATATAGTTTAAAAAAACCATTAAATGACTTCTTAAAAATAAGAAGACAAATTAAATATTCATGGAGCCATAGCTCCATAAATAACTCCTAAAAATATTGAGCAGTGTGTGCTAGCCAAACTAAACTAAACAACTGCATGGGACCTGCCCTTAACCCTTAGCCTCTCCACCTCCTCATCTCTCCACCTCCTCATTGGACCCCCTGCCAATGAAATCTTGGCCATGAGCATCAAATTGTGGTGGCACTAGATGTACTCAATCAAGGCAAGGTCGATGGAAGGAGTCCCTGCACTGGCCAAATCCATGTATTGACCTCCCACCATCCTCATTGATCCCCCAACCTTTGCGAGCTCATACTTGCAACTTTGAGCACTCTATTGGGATGGAGGGCATCCTAGGGCTGGGCAATGTGGTGGAAAGCGAGGGCATAGAGCACATCGCTGGTGCATATGGCCATGCCTTGACTAAAGTTGAGGTGGGTAGAAGGGTGGTCGCGACATAGAGAGTTGTCATCCATGCAGGGGAGATCATAGAGGATGAATGAGGTGGCATGGATCATTTCCAACATGTAGGCCACCGACAAGGCCTACTCTCTTTTCTCTCCCACCACCTCACATGTTACTATGCACATGACGGGGCATGATCTCTTTCCCTCTCCCATCATAGAGTATCTCATGGCTTCTTCGATCTTTTCCTTGCCGAAGGGGATTCCCATACTTTGCTCCTTACACCGAGAGGCATTCTACACTCACATCAAAGACTGAAAGATTTAGATTCTCATAAACATTTAAATTTTGTAAACAAAAATCATAAAATATTTAAATAAATAAATTCATGTAAATAGGATTCATTGGAAAAACTTTTTGTCCAATTTCTGTTTTGGTTCCATAGTTTTTGTGATTTTCTTATTTTGAATTTCTTTTTTTGATTTTTAGTTTTTTATTTTTTCCAATTTCTTTTTTAGTTTTTAGTTTTTATTTTTTCCAATTTAATTTTTGGTTTTTCTTTTTTATTTTTTCCAATTTCTTTTTTTTGGTTGGATAGTTTTTGTGATTTTCTTATTTTCAATTTCTTTTTTGGTTTTTATTTTTTATTTTTTCCAATTTATTTTTTATTTTTTATTTTTTCCAATTTCTTTTTCAAATAAACTATGGAAAAGAGATATCCCTCGGCATACTTTAGATATATTTTTTTAAATATAAATATACTAGTCTATTATGCATGTTTGGTCAAGCATATCATCAATTATGCATAAGATACAAATGAAATGTCAACCACTAGATTTAAAATTAATGCTAGCAAGGAAATAAGGGTGGTGAATATTCCAACCTATTTTTAGATTTTTATTTATATGAAATATAGAATCTGCAGGCTCTTTTCTTCCCACCCTGCAGATTCTACAAGGGTGAACGCCAAGGTATGCAATTTCCATATATAAATGGAAATATTAAAATAAATTTATCTTGAATTCTTGAGAATAATTACGCTAAAAATTGATCTTGCACATGAGAAATTAAAGATAGTCACGCTCAAAATTAGAAGATGTGATAAGAACAAATTTTGTAGTGCTCTGAGTTTAGTTTTAAAACTACTATTTTTTTTCTAAAAATGGTGGAGATTAAGAGGTTCAAATAGGGGGAGCACACAAAGTGCTCCTGTTCTTGTTAGAAAACTAAAATGTCAACTTTTTTAAAGTATTAGACAAATCATAATGGTAGAAAATTAGCTAACACCATGTAGTTTATGCCTATTTTTTCTATTAATTTTTTTATGAATATATAAATTTTTTATGAATTTTCAAAGTGAACACATCCTGAAAAATGAAAATTTGAGTGTGCTTCCCCCTAATTTTTTTGAAAATTAATCAAAAAAAAAAATTCAATGTGTATAGAATTGAGTCTAGAATCTAAAAGTGTAATTTGTTTCAAATTTCGATAAACGTGTAAAAAATGACACCAGAAATACTAGACATAGGTTTTATAAAAAAAAGAACACATTAGTAAAAGAACTTGAAGATGGAAACTTAATAATGTTATCAGATTTTTAAAAAATACATGGTTAGAAAGCTAATAAAAAACTTGAAGTCATCCTGACATTTTTTTGTATTGACATTGAAAAACGTGTAAACCATAGGGGGAGCATGCATAGTATTTGGTCAAATTTTCTAACTTTTGTTAAAAACACATCCTTGAAGTCCAAAAGGTACCTCCAACCCTTTGGGTTGAATGCCCAAGGCAAATCCTGTTAGAATTAGGCTGGACAACTGAGAGGGGGGGGTGAATCAGTTGTCCCAAAACTTTATCACTTGCAACAATATCACTTAAAACTGATTAAAATATTTAAAGCATGAATCATCAACACATGAGAAGAAAGACATAAACACACATGACACAATGATTTTTAACGTGGAAACCTGGTTAAGGGAAAAACCATGGTGGGGGTTAACCCACAAAGATTATACTCTGTTAAAAGTATTACAATTGGGAATGCACATGCATTCAGGCTCACTGCCCAGAGCTCATTGCTCAAAAGAAGGCTCACTACCTACAGAAGGCTCACTACCTACAGAAGGCTCACTACCTACAAAAAGAAGATTACAATGAGTTTGAACTGATAATTAGCATCTATCAATGCAAGGATTCAGTTCCGGTTAAGCACATAATACTAACTTGATACACTTCATCCTCACTCTGCCCTGTTTAATGCTCTACTATCATATGAACCTTAGATCTCTACCCTTTTTGCTCTTATTCCATAGTCGCATCATACACACCCACAAATCACTTAAATCTATCAGCTATATATATCAGCATCATGATATTCAATCACTTTTCAGTCGGCTTCAAGAACACTTAGAACTTTGTTGAAGACTTTGCTCTGTCAGCTAAATCCATGCATAACTTGTAACCTAGACCAAAAATTGCATTCACAAATCATCAATTATGTCAACCACTATCACTGATCATCACAAATCATCCAACTAACAACTTCCATTAATCTGGAATCAAGATCAATTACAAGGTCGGCCTGTTCTTCTGCTATCTGCACTGTCAAACTGTAACCCCATACTCAAATGCAAATAAATTTTGAATCCTTCATCACCGGAGGTTAAAATTCTAGATTTGGATTGCCCTGACAATCCTTATGACTCCTTCAAATCCGTATCATACTCTGATTTACCACAGGAGAGATCCGGACCAAGATACCGGACCCTGTCACATGCTCTGTTTCTGGCTACCTGGACTTAGATAAATTCTGATTCTGACTTCTGGTATGAACAAATTGTGTTATGTGGATGAGTGGAATAGTCTTAGTTGCCATCAATGACAACACCTGTCATGCGAAGCAGTGTCTCTTGCCAACAATCTCCCCCTTTGCCATTGATGGCAACACTTAGTGAAAAATGACTAAGTGTTACTCCCCCTTACTCTATACTCTTATGCTCTCCACTGATTCCGGAGCTCCCCGTTTGCTGGATTCCTCATTTTTCACTGTTCTTCACTCCCCCTTTGACATCAATGGCAAAGGATGGGGTTAACAAGCCAAAAATCTCAAAAATGCTATATATAGTGCTGCATACGTACACCCAATCATTAAGTTATATTTACATGAACTTGAGAATATCTGCAAAACTACTTTTCAATTGCTCAAGTTCAGAGGCCCAACTTCTTTTCATGCCATCCAAAATTGAGATGTGTCCACTTAGTAGAAATGCATATGCTTCTGCCTTTGTCAAATTTGAAGGATCACTTGTCTGAACCGTAGTTTGAGCTTATGATAGTGCATTAAACATTGTTTCTAACTTGGAGGCAATCAATCGCCAAAGTTCACACATTCTCTTCACAATATTACCTTTTTCTTTAACAAGCTTCTTTATTACATCGGTCAAGCTGATTACTTGACATTCCTGACTTATAGGAGAAACTGTTAGAGGATCAAAATTTTGAGATAGATTTGACAATTTTTGTTCTTGCTCCTTTATCTTCTTCTCAATATCCTCACCGACTTTGGGCCAGGATAGACAAAATTTGTATATATCACCTCCATCACTTAGAGCATTTTGAATACTCTTTATACTGATACTAAGTATCATCCTATCATACCCTATTAGGCTCTTTATTTCACTAAATTTCTTATCCAAAAATTTATTTTTGACTTTAGTCTCCGCAGACTTCTCAAAAGACTCAAAATGTGTACTTACAGAATTTACAAGATTCTCCAGATTTCTGGAAGGAGAGTCAGATGGATTCTTCTAGAAGGTTGGCATTATCTTCTCCAATATACTGGATGCAAGACTTACTAGCTCACTGTCCTCTAGGTGAGATTTCAATATCTTCTCACTTTCTTTGGATTGTGTGAAGGATACTATCTTCATCATTTGGACCGGAGAGAGAGTATCCAAGTTGATTGGTGCTTGAATTAGTTTTGGTTCATCAAACTCAAGCATCTCCTTACTCAGAAAACTTTTCATTGCATCTGCAGTGTCTCTTGCCACCATTTCTGGACCACTTTCCTTTTCTTGAGTTTTCACAGTATTAGGACTATCAACATTTGCACCATGGGTAAGTGCAAGAAAATGGGGGGCTAAAAAGGGGTCTTAAGTGGCCACTTTTTTTTTTCTTTTTGAAATTAGGAAATGCTGGCCTTGGATGAGAAATTGAGCATAGTTACACTCAAAATTTGGAGATGTAACCAAAACAATGTTTGTAGTGCTCCGAGTCTACTTTCTAAACTACTATTTTTTTTTGAAAATGACATAGATTAAGGGGTTCGAAAGAGGGAGCCACATAAATTGGTGTTGTTTCTGTCAAAAAAACATAACATAGCATGTTTTGTGGCTCCCTCAAAAGGTCAACTTTTTTTTAGTATTTTTAAAATCGCTTCAGTGAGAAATTAGCTAATAGCATGTAGTTTATGCCTGATTTTTCTGATAATTTTTGATGAATATTTGATTTTTTACTAATTTTCAAAGTGAACACATCCTAGAAAATAGAATTTTGGCTGTGCTACCCCTATAAATTTTGAAAACTAATTGAAAATCATTTTTTTCTTTTTTAATATGTGTAGAATGGAGTCTAGTTTCTAAATATGTATTTTTTTTGAAATTTCAATGAATAGTTAATTTACAATGAAAAAAAGACCAAACAATAGTTTTTGCCCAAAAATGGACACACAAACAAAAGAAATTAAAGATGAAAGGCTTAACATTGTTAAAATGTGAAAAAAATCACATCATCAAATAGCTAAGAGAAAGCCTAACATTACCCAGGTGTTTGATTTGTTCGACCTTGAAACACGTGCAAATCTAAGGGTTAGCACAAACGAAATTATGTGAAATCTTGAAGAATATGGAAAAACACGTCTGTGGATGTTGAAAAGGCACTCCAAGCCTTTGGGTTGGAAATCTAAAGCAAATCCCTTGGGATTCCCAAAGAAAAACATAATGCGAGCACGTTATAACGCACTCGTGTTATTGTTTTCTTTGCATTTTCCCTTTTCCGCAAAAGTTTGTGCTATTTGTCATGTTTGAAATAACGCGAGCACGTTATAACGCGCTCATGTTATGTTCCCCTTGAATTTTTTTATGTTCAAGGTTATTAATCATGTATGTATGTATGTATGCCTATATGTATGTATGAATGTATGCCTATATGTATGCATGTATCTATGTATGCCTATATGTATGTATGTATAGTGTCGAGGGTAGATGAGGGTAGAGATGGGAGTGAGCCAGATAGGGGAGGAGAGGGGTGGATAAGGATTGAGTGATTAAGGTTTAAGGTTTAGGGTTGGGTGTTTAGGGATAGGATTTAGAGTTTAGGGATAAGGGATTAGAGTTTAGGACCTTGAGGGATTAGGGTTTAGGGTTGAGGCTTTAGGGATAGCGTTTAGGGTTAAGGGTCGAGGGATTAGGGTTAAGGTAGAGTGTTGAGGGTAGAGGGATTAGGGAAAGGGTTTAGGGTTGAGGGATTAAGGTTTAAGGTATAGTTTAGTAGTTCTTGTGGATAGAGCCAGTAAACAATGGGAGATTATTTGCTTGTTTCATAACAATATACCTCCCCTAAGTGCGGGGTGGACAGCAAGAAACATAGATGTACCCCAATGCAAATCTTTTCTCATAATGATCATCCTTCTGATTTCAACTACTAATTACTCACTGTGGATGTACCATACACAAAGCTTTTCTCATAGTGTGTACACCTATTGGCATAATGAACCCCAGATGGGCCAGAAAAACATGCCATATAACATTACTAACATTAAAAAAGTTCATAGCCATTTTTCTGACATATTCTTGCAACTCAAATATCTTTAAGAGAAGAGTGTCAAAAATGATGGGTTTAAAAACCTAACATAAGGCAAAGTAGTTTTGTTGGGTTTAGGGATAGGGTTTAGGGTTTAGGGTTGAGGGATTATAGTTTAAGGTATAGTGTTGAGGGTTGAGGGTTTAGGGTTGAGAGATTAGGGTTCAGGGTTGACAGATTAGGGTTTAGGGTTGACAGATTAGGGTTTAATGTTGAGAGTTGAGGGTTGAGGGTTAAGGGTTTAGGGATAGGGTTGATGGTCAAGGAATTAGGGTTAAAGTAGAGTGTTAAGGGTAGAGGGATTAGGGATAGGGTTTAGGGTTGAAGGTTTAATGATTGAGGGTTGAGGCTTTAGGGCTGAGGGTTAAGGGATTGGGGTTTAAAATATAGTGTTGAGCGTCGAGAGTTTATGGATAGGTTTTAGGGTTTAATTTTTAAGGGTTAAGGGTTGAGGGATAGGGTTTAGGGTTTAGGGATAAGGGATTAGGGTTTAAGGTATAGTGTCGAGGGTTGAGGGTTTAGGAATAGGGATAGTGTTTAAGGTTTAAGGTACAATGTTGAGGGTTGAGGGTTTATGTATAGGGTTTAGGGTTGACGGATTAGGGTTTAGGGTTGATGGATTAGCATTTAATGTCGAGGTTAGGGTTACAGTGTCTAGGGTAGAGGGATTAGGGATAGGGTTTAGGGTTGAAGGTTTAAGGATTGAGGGTTGAGGCTTTAGGGATGAGGGTTTAAGGCTTAAGATATAGTGTCAAGTGTTGAGGGTGTAGGGATAGGGTTTAAGTTTTAAGGGTTAAGGGTTGAGGGAAAGGGATTAGGGTTTAAGGTATAGTGTTGAGGGTTGATGGTTTAGGGATAGGGTTTAGATTTGAGGGATTAGAGTTTAGGGTTGATGAATTAGGGTTTAATGTTGAGAGTTGAGGGTTGAAGGTTGAGGGTTGAGGGATAGGGTTAATGGTCAAGGGATTAGGGTTAAAGAAGAGTGTCGAGGGTAGAGGGATTAGGGATAGGGTTTAGGGTTGAAGGTTTAAGGATTTAGGGTTGAGGCTTTAGGGATGAGGGTTAAGGGATTAGGGTTTAAGATATAGTGTCGAGTGTCGAGTGTGTAGGGATAGGTTTTAGGGTTCAAGTTTTAAGGGTTAAGGGTCAAGGGATCAGAGTTAAGGGTTGAGGGATTAGGGTTTGATGTTGAGGGTTGAGTACATTGAGGTTCAAGGGTTAAGGGTTTCGGGATAGGGTTGAGGGTCGAGGGATTAGGGTTAAAGTAGAGTGTCGAGGGTATAAGGACTAGGGATAGGGTTGGAGGGTTTAGGGATAAGGGATTAGGGTTTAAGGTATAGTATCGAGCCCATTGAGGGTCTAGGAATAGGGATAGTGTTTAGGGTTTAGGGATGAGGGATTAGAGTTGAGGGATGAGGGATTAGGGTTGAGGGTTGAGGGTTGAGGGATTAGGGTTTAGGGATAAGATTTAGGGTTGAGGGTTGAGGGATTAGGGTTTAGGGATAAGGTTTAGGGTTGAGGGTTGAGGGATTAGGGTTTAAGGTATAGTGTTGAGGGTTTAGGGATAGGGTTTAGGGTTGAGGGATTAGAGTGAAGGGTTGAGGGATTAGGATTTGATGTTGAGGGTTGAGGGTTGAGGCTTTAGGGTTTAGGGTTTAGGGATAGGGTTGAGGGTCGAGGGATTAGAGTTAAGGGTTGAGGGATTAGGGATTGATGTTGAGGGATGAGTACATTGAGGTTCGAGGGTAGAGAGATTAGGGTTAAAGTAGAGTGTTGAGGGTATAAGGATTAGGGATAGGGTTGGAGGGTTTAGGGATAAGGGATTAGGGTTTAACGTATAGTATTGAGCTCGTTGAGGGTTTAGGAATAGGGATAACATTTAGGGTTTAGGGATGAGGGATTAGAGTTGAGGGATGATGGATTAGGGTTGAGGGTTGAGGGATTAGGGTTTAGGGATAAGGTTGAGGGTTGAGGATTGAGGGATTAGAGTGAAGGGTTGAGGGATTAGGATTTGATGTTGAGGGTTGAGGGTTGAGGCTTTAGGGTTTAGGGTTTAGGGATAGGGTTGAGAATTGAGGGATCAGAGTTAAGGGTTGAGGGATTAGGGTTTGACGTTGAGGGTTGAGTACATTGAGGTTCAAGGGTTAAGGGTTTTGGGATAGGGTTGAGGGTCGAGGGATTAGGGTTAAAGTAGAGTGTGGTGGGTATAAGGATTAGGGATAGGGTTGGTGGGTTTAGGGATAAGGGATTAGGGTTTAAGGTATAGTATCAAGCCTGTTGAGGGTCTACGAATAGGGATAGCGCTTAGGGTTTAGGGATGAGGGATAGAGTTGAGGGATGAGGGATTAGGGTTGAGGGTTGAGGGATTAGGGTTTAAGGTATAGTGTTGAGGGTTTAGGGATAGGGTTTAGGGTTGAGGGATTAGAGTGAAGGGTTGAGGGATTAGGATTTGACGTTGAGGGTTGAGGGTTGAGGCTTTAGGTTTAGGGATACAGTTGAGGGTAGAGGGATCAGAGTTAAGGGTTGAGGGATTAAGGTTTGACGTTGAGGGTTGAGTACATTGAGGTTCGAGGGTTAAGGGTTTCGGGATAGGGTTGAGGGTCGAGGGATTAGGGTTAAAGTAGAGTGTGGAGGGTATAAGGATTAGGGATAGGGTTGGAGGGTTTAGGGATAAGGGATTAGGGTTTAAGGTATAGTATCGAGCCTGTTGAGGATCTAGGAATAGGGATAGCGTTTAGGGTTTAGGGATGAGGGATTAGAGTTGAGGGATGAGGGATTAGGGTTGAGGGTTGAGGGATTAGGGTTTAGGGATAAGGTTTAGGGTTGAGGGTTGAGGGATTAGGGTTTAAGGTATAGTGTTGAAAGTTTAGGGATAGGGTTTAGGGTTGAGGGATTAGAGTGAAGGGTTGAGGGATTAGGATTTGACGTTGAGGGTTAAGGGTTGAGGTTTTAGGGTTTAGGGTATAGGGATATAGTTTAGGGTTGAGGGATTAAAGTTAAGGGTTGAGGGATTAGGGTTTGACGTTGAGGGTTGAGTACATTGAGGTTCGAGGGTTAAGGGTTTCAGGATAGGGTTGATGGTCGAGGTATTAGGGTTAAAGTAGAGTGTTGAGGGTATAAGGATTAGGGATGGGGTTGGAGGGTTTAGGGATAAGGGATTAGGGTTTAAGGTATAGTATCGAGCCCATTGAAGGTCTAGGAATAGTGATAGCATTTAGGGTTTAGGGATGAGGGATTAGAGTTGAGGGATGATGGATTAGGGTTGACGGTTGAGGGATTAGGGTTTAGGGTATAGTTTTGAGGGTTTAGGGATAGGGTTTAGGGTTGAGGGATTAAAGTGAAGGGTTGAGGGATTAGGATTTGACGTTGAGGATTGAGGGTTGAGGGTTTAGGGTTTAGGGATAGGGTTGAGGGTCAAGGGATCAGAGTTAAGGGTTGAGGGATTAGGGTTTGACGTTGAGGGTTGAGTACATTAAGGTTCGAGGGTTAAGGGTTTCAGGATAGGGTTGAGGGTCGAGGGATTAGGGTTAAAGTAGAGTGTCGAGGGTATAAGGATTAGGGATAGGGTTGGAGGGTTTAGGGATAAGGGATTAGCGTTTAAGGTATAGTATTGAGGCTGTTGAGGGTCTAGGAATAGGGATAGCATTTAGGGTTTAGGGATGAGGGATTAGAGTTGAGGGATGAGGGATTAGGGTTGAGGGTTGAGAGATTAGGGTTTAAGGTATAGTGTTGAGGGTTTAGGGATAGGGTTTAGGGTTGAGGGATTAGAGTGAAGGGTTGAGGGATTAGGATTTGACGTTGAGGGTTGAGGGTTGAGGCTTTAGGCTTTAGGGTTTAGGGATAGGGTTGAGGGTCGAGGGATTAGAGTTAGGGGTTGAGGGATTAGGGTTTGACGTTGAGGGTTGAGTACATTGAGGTTCGAGGGTTAAGGGTTTCGAGATAGGGTTGAGGGTATAAGGATTAGGGATAGGGTTGGAGGGTTTAGGTATAAGGGATTAGGGTTTAAGGTATAGTATCGAGCTCGTTGAGGGTCTAGGAATAGGGATAGCATTTAGGGTTTAGGGATGGGGGATTAGAGTTGAGAGATGAGGGATTAGGGTTGAGGGTTGAGGGATTAGGGTTTAGGGATAAGGTTTAGGGTTGAGGGTTGAGGGATTAAGGTTTAAGGTATAGTGTTAAGGGTTTAGGGATAGGTTTTAGGGTTGAGGGATTAGATTGAAGGGTTGAGGGATTAGGATTTGACGTTGAGGGTTAAGGGTTGAGGCTTTAGGGTTTAGGGGTAGGGTTGAGGGTTGAGGGATCAGAGTTAGGGGTTGAGGGATTAGGGTTTGACATTGAGGGTTGAGTACATTGAGGTTTGAGGGTTAAGGGTTTCAGGATAGGATTGAGGGCCGAGGGATTAGGGTTAAAGTAGAGTGTTGAGGGTATAAGGATTAGGGATAGGGTTGGAGGGTTTAGGGATAAGGGATTAGGGTTTAAGGTATAGTATCAAGCCCATTGAGGGTTTAGGAATAGGGATAGCGTTTAGGGTTTAGGGATGAGGGATTAGAGTTGAGGGATGATGGATTAGGGTTGAGGGTTGAGGGATTAGAGTTTAGGGATAAGGTTTAGGGTTGAGGGTTGAGGGATTAGGGTTTAAGGTATAGTGTTGAAGGTTTAGGGATAGGGTTTAGGGTTGAGGGATTAGGATTTGATGTTGAGGGTTGAGGGTTTAGGGATAGGGTTGAGGGTCAAGGGATTAGAGTTATGGGTTGAGGGATTAGGTTTTGACGTTAAGGGTTGAGGTTTGAGGGTTGAGGGTTTAGGGATAGGGTTGAGGGTCGAGGGTCGAGGGATTAGGGTTAAGGTAGACAAGGAGCGACTGAGAGACATAGAGAGGGGAGAGGTAGAGAGGTGAGGGGGAGAGATAAATGAGATATAGAACATGAGCTAATGGAACTAGAGGTGAGATATTGTAAAGGTGCTATCGAAGGTGAGATAGGTACAAATATTTATGGATCAATCTATAGCAGGACAAAATGTGAGCGCGCTATAACGCGCTCGCATTTTTTCCTGCTATAGAAACGGTAAAAAAGTGTTGACCCCCGTGATCTAGGCCCACATGCTTTGTTTTCATTCTGATTATGCGCGTGCTCTGACAAAAGAGAAGTGCTTTCATGCTGTTGGGAAGTTCACATGTACATTTTACACATTCTACCACCTTTGCATGATCTTTCCACCACCTTTTCTGCTTTGCCAACTTGAGAAGGAGGAAATAACATAGTTTTCACACCAAGTTTGATATATATCTATTCAAGTTTCAATTTTTGTAGTGTTGCAATGTTAATCGTGATTCGATTTTAGGAATTTAACATTATAGATTGGTTAATAGTATTGTTGTTAGTAATTATATTTGAGTGTTATTCAATTTAACATTGAAAAGGAAGCAAGTGGTCAAAAACTCAAATTGTTGAGGAGTTTGATGCAAGAAGAAAACAACACTACATAATTGGGTACTCTCTCCATTTGAATCTTTATTTTTTAGGTATATCAAGTCTTTACATGCATGTTCTTTACATTTTCCTTAATTCTATTTGAATTACTTTATCATGCTTTATCATACATGTTTAAAATAGACACATTCCCAATCAAGAAAGTAGCCTATAATCTCACATGATGCCATGTATATTTTCTACACTTGGGTTCTTTAATAATTATGTGTAATAAACAGACCTTAACATATCATGATGTCAAACTATACAAGAATAAATCGTTACAACATAATAAAAATACAATCCCACTATTATCTTGTATTCATTTCTTAGGAACTAATATTGGTCTCTTTATCATGCTACAGACAAATTCTCTGTCATGCCAAGGAAATGATCAAGAATTAAACCAACATAGGAAGAGATAGAAGCTAAGAATGCAAAGAAAGCAGTGGCTATGAGGGAACTTCGTGAGAAGAGGAAATTGGACACAATAAATGAAGACATGCCAATTGAAGAGGAACCACAACCATCATAAAGAGATATGGTATTGGTGTCACAAAGAGAACGAATGCAAAAACTTCGTGCTACGAGAGATTTGAATACCATAGTTAGAGACACGTCCTCTACCACAAGTCAACATGTAGGGACACCATCTACCACACCTCAAGTTGAGAGTACATCATCACTCACATGTGATGAAGGAGGTACGCCATCGTTCCCACCTCAACCTCAAGGTATGTTATCTATTCCATCTTCGATTGAAGGTATGCCATCTAGCCCATCTTATTTAAATATTGATGAAATTCCTAATGTTGAGATGAATTTACCTAACTTAACACCACCTAGAATTTTGCATAGAAAGCCAAAGTAATTGATTGATATTGATGAGAATATTTTGCAGCCAATGGAAGGTAAGATTCCAAAATGCACTTGTAGAAGATACGCTCATAAGATTTGGAGATTGTTCTTTGAAAAGTTAAATGAGACTGCAAGATGTCAACTATTCATTGAAATGATGCAAAGTATAAAGTATAGGTCCATCATGAAGATTCTTGGGTTGAGAACATTAGATGCTTGAAGTGAAAAATCTATTGTCAAGAATCTAATGAGTGCGTATGAGAGTGTGGGTAACACGTCACACACAAAAGATTGTAATGCAACACGGCGTGTTATTACATCGACTATAGTAAGTAGTCAAACGAGGAAAGCTTGTCTCATTAGAAAGACGAGTCAAGAATTGAGAATTAATAGGAAAACTTTATCAAGAGCCATTGGAAGACACCAAAGAATTGAGGACACTAATGCCAATGAATTATGGGCGTTCTCGGGGAGACTACCACGAAAAGATAAACCAATTGTTGAAGCATTGAGATCACTAATTGAAGACTTTTGGAAGAATTACACAAGGGTATCTCCGAATCAAAGGGATGTGGTAAGAAGGAGAATCGGTAGTCAGAACCGTGAGCCACATCCAAAGCATTTTTTGGATGAGACTCAAACATAGTTTTATGGTAAATTTCTAGAGAAGTATCCTCAAATTAAAATTTGTCAAAGATATTTTGAAATGCTAAAACCTTTATATGTCAAGATAAATCACACACACACTACTTGTTGTAGATTACATATTGAATTTTCTAACCATTTTGATGTTTATAGGTCTATATGTTTAGATATGCATACTAACAATGTTTTGCAGGGTTGTGCCATACGTGCCCCACCAACATCTTCAAGAGACTTCATATCAAGAATTTAATGTGAAAGAGAGGAAGGTCAAATATTCTACAAGAAATTATGCTTGGATGGCACATGTCATTGTTGTAGTGGCTTGGAACATTTGCCAATATGTGAACATATGGAAAGAGCACATGCAGTTGGAAATGAACTAGTAGAGTTTGGCAAGTATAAAACAGTGGCATACAATACAAAAGATGGTAAAGAAGCAAAGAGGTGTGAATTGGTTATTGAAAAGATTCCAATGTATCAGTTTATGCCTATATTTCATGACAACATAGTCTATGAGTATGCAAGACATGCCCATAGAGCTCGATGGTTGGATTTGCAATTCAAGTTATGCAAGGACACATTTCTAGTTGGTAACATTGTTTTAGTCGTCGACTTTGCAGAGAACTACAGTCTACAGCCATAGCGTGAGGTGCAATCATAATATTACAACTCCACACAGGTTTCTATATTTGTGCACATCGCATTCATTCATGTGAATGATAGTATAGAGGATGACAACAAGATCATAAGGGAGTATAATTTCTATATTAGTGATGATCACACGCATTCTACAGAGTTCGTGCAAGGTTGCTTTCAAGTGTTCTACAATGATTTGGCTAGAAGGGGCATATCGTTCAGTCAGCATATCATATGGTCGGATAACTATGCGTCACAATGTAAGAATGCATGAAATTTCTATTGGCTGAGTAGGAGGCATAATTTTACAGATATTCAGCATATGTGGAACTCTTCTGAGGCCAGGCATGGAAAGGGGGAGCATGATGGTGCAGGAGCATGTATCAAAAGAGCCATAGCATGAGAAGAGTTAAAGTATAAAGACAATGCAAAGCTGACAGATGCAAAATTGATTGTCAAGTGGTGTAATGCTTCCATGGGTCCAGGTAATGAAGGTAAGTCTTCAATTCATAGATTTTTTTGGTTGATAGATGATACTAACATTGCACCATATGAGGACTATTCTACACTGACAGGATCAAATGAGATGCACTCTTTCAGAAGCTCAATTGTAGATTCATGGAGTATCCATACACAAAAGATGTCATGCTTTTGTTCTTCCTGTACAATTCAAGCTTGGGATAAGTGCGAGTCAAAGGAGTGGGTTAACAAATGGCAGTTAAGTTATCTTAGCCCACTTGACACGTATCGACCCCCGACAGCACCAGAACTAACACAGATGGAATCATCAGTTGACTTTGACCACATATCAGATCTAGTTCAACCAGGTAATATAGGGCACGTATATGCATCTAATTTCATCTAGTTCAACCAGATAATGTCATCTTACTTTGTAGTGTTTTTGTAATGTTGACTAATTTCATCTAATTTGCTACACAATGTAGGGCACATATATGCAGTTATTGCAGATGAAGATAATGAAGAGGGAACAAATTATTACTTATGTCATTGTGTTGAGGCCAAAAAGAAATTGGAGGCCCCAGTTACAAATGGAGAAAACATCGAATACCCTACAGGCTCAGTGGTTATTATTGGAACATGGCTTAGAAGGTACCCACATAAGAGTGTTAATGTTTGGTTGTTTCAGGACTTTGACACACATCGAAAGATTCTTCATTACTTGAACCTTGTCATGGCATCCAATGTTCATTTGATAAAGTATCGGGGTAGACCTTTGAACAAAATCTTGTGGAAGGTGTGTGAGTCTGACCATGAAGCAATACTTGACACAATAAAGAGTAAAGCAAACCTGGATGGTTCATTGGATTAATTTGTAAGTATTCACATTGATTTTGTAAAGTCATGTTACATTGAGTTGTAAGTATGCACATTAATTTGTAAGGTTTGTCTTTTTTTATTTCCTGCTACATTTTTACACACATACACATTTTAACATCATCATGTTATGCATTTTTGGTGTCCTACTCCTGATGCGACCAAACTGATAGTTCCAACGCATCTGGATGGTATGTTTAGGTTAGGCATTGTTCTATTTTTCACCCAAACATGTCGAAATAGTCTGAGCTACATTGTACTGACGATATCCCTGAAGAGTCCCAAGTGCAAAAAGGTAGCAATCTTTGACGAGATGTTACTCAAAAAATGTGTCACTTAAAAACATTCTGTCTGAGGAAATATGATTACGTAGAGTACCTCTATAATAACCTCTCTCAGTTTTTTATATCTCTGAGGCATTTGCCCGTGGTGAAAGTTTTTCTGCTGCCCCAAAAATCGTTAGAAGGAGGCAGTGTAAAGTTGCAAAGGGGTGTAACTTTTGTTCTTCTCCTTGTGTGGCCAAACTGACAGTTCCAACGCATCTAGATGGATACGTTTATGCTAGGCATGGTCCTATTTTTCACCCAAACATGTTGAAACAGTCCGAGCTACATTGTATCGACGATATCCCTAAGAGTCTAAAGTGCAAAAAGACAACAATCTTTGACGAGATGTTACTTGAAAACTATGTCACTTAGAAACATTCCATCTAAGGCAATACGATCATGTAGAGGTTCTCTACAATAACCTCTCTCAATTTTTTATATGTCTTAGGCATTTGCCCGTGGTGAAATTTTTTTTGCTGCCCCAAAAATTGTCAGGAGGCAGTGTAAAGTTCCAAAGGGGTGTAACTTTTAACCTGCTTCTGATGCAACTAAACTGACTATTCCAACATGTCTGGATGGGTACATTTATGCTAGGCATGCTCCTATTTTTCACCCAAACATGTCGAAACAGTCTGAACTACATTGTATTGACAATATCCCTGAAGAGTCCAAAGTGCAAAAAGGCATCAATATTTGACGAGATGTTACTTGAAAACCATGTCACTTAGAAACATTCCATCTAAAGCAATGCGATCATGTAGAGTGCCTCTATAATAACCTCTCTCAGTTTTTTATATCTCTGAGGTATTTTCCTGTCGTGAAAGGTTTTCTGCTACCCAAAAATCGTCAGAAGGAGGCAGTGTAAAGTTGCAAAGGGGTGTAACTTTCATCATGCTCCTGATACAACCAAACTGACTGTTCCAATGCATCCGGATGGGTACATTTACGCTAGGCATGGTCCTATTTTTCACCCAAACATGTCGAAACAGTCTGAGCTACATTGTACCGACGATATCCCTAAAGTGTCCAAAGTGCCTCTACAATAACCTCTCTCAGTTTTTTATATCTCTGAGGTGTTTGCCTGTGGTGAAAGATTTTCTGCTACCCCAAAAATCATCAGAAGGAGGCATTGTAAAGTTGCAAAGGGGTGTAACTTTTGTTCTTCTCCTCGTGTGGCCAAACTGATAGTTCCAATGTGTCTGGATGGGTACATTTACACTAGGCATGGTCCTATTTTTCACCCAAACATGTCGAAACAGTCTGAGCTACATTGTACCGATGATATCCCTGAAGAGTCCAAAGTACAAAAAGGCAACAATCTTTGATGATATGTTACTTGAAAACTGTGTCACTTAGAAACATTCTATCTGAGGCAACGTGATCATGTAGAGTGCCTCTACAATAATCTCTCTCATTTTTTTATATCTCTGAGGTGTTTGCCCTTGGTGAAAGGTTTTCTGCTGCCCCAAAAATCGTCAGAAGGAGGCAGTGTAAAGTTGCAAAGGGGTGTAACTTTTGTTCTTCTCCTCGTGTGGCCAAACTGACAGTTCCAACGTGTGTAGGTGCCAATGTGAGGTTGTTTTGATGGCAAAGGGCACCTTGATTCATGATGTTGGATCTCCTTCCTCCTAGGCGCCAAAATGGATAGTTTAGACAAGAAAAGGTGCCTTAGTATACTTAGCTCATTTCTTGGCAATTTGATGGCTTCAATCACTTGTTCAAACCTATAGGAGACCATTTTACACTTAGGCGGTAGATCTTAGGATTTAGAACATCTTCCTTCAAGGTGCCAAAATGAGGTTATTTAGACACAACAGTGCACCTTCATACAAGATGCTTATTCTCCTTCCGCTTAGGCACTCATTCATGATGATCCAAATGACAATAGGCGCCTAGAATTCCATTGGTAAGATTTAGTCATTTTGAAGGTTCTAACACTAGGCGCTATAGTTGGAAGTGATTTGAAGTTCATTTTCCTCTAGGCACCCAAAATGGATGGTGGAGACAAGAAAAGGTGCCTAGGCTTCTTTTGACCATTTTCAAAGTCTTCCTAAGTTATATTATGTTATATTGACCCTTAGGCACAAATGGATAATTTAGGATGACTCTAGGCACATATCCAAGGTGATATCTTTCTAGGCGCAATCTTCACTAAGTTTAGACTTCACTTTACATCAAGGCACCAAAATGGATAGTTTAGAGAGAGGCAAAAATGTACCTAGAGGTATGATGCTCAGTTTGATGTGTTTGATCAATTTTGATAATCAAGATGAATTTCCTCCCTTAAGGCGCCCTCCTTTATACTTTGAAACATCCTTTCAATATCAAGGTGCAATTTTGAGGTTGTTTGGATGATGAAAGGTGCCTTGAGTTCTAGGTGGAGTTTTGAGGTTGTGTAAGTAGAGAAATGTGCCTAAGGTCTTAAAGCAAATTTGCACCTAAAACTAAAAACCCCTGAGGTATGACTTATGGAAGCCTATAGCCCTAATGTTATGTTGCATACTAAAACTAGGTAAGACTCAATGTAATCTCATAACCTCGCCTTATATGTAAGAGAAATTACATTTAATAACCACAATGGTCATCACGTGCTCATAAGCATATGATTTTGACTATCTTATTCAAAACAACAAACATACTCTTTGCATCCCAATATGGTATAATAACAAGAAATTAAGAAATATCTTCAATTGACCAACTCATAAAGAATATGGATCAACATACTCATTTGAATATTTTCAATTGAGCAACTCATAAAGAATATTAATATTTTCTGTTCAACATGATGATTCATTTTTTTTTTAAATACAACTTTTATCTTTTAGTTCCAAAATGAGGTTTAGGTGATACTTGAATAACAATAGCTAGCTTATTGGATCAACAAACATCCTATGTAATACAATTGGACTTTAAATATTTGAAGTAGCCATCTACAAATATCCATTCAAACATGGATTTATAATGCAAGTATGGATGCCATCAATAAAAAAGATTTGTATTAACCAAATATCCATATAGGCATACATCAATATCTATCGATATAAGTATAACATATATACAAAATAGCCATATAGGCATACAATGTCAACTATATACAATACAAAATATATGTCCACAAATGCCATATAAGCATACAACAAAGGAACACAATAAAAGTTCATTCCCCTCTGGCTGGTGAAGAGAATAGATCACGGGTAGCCTTTGATCTTCTAGGGGATGGAGACGCGCATGTGGGTGGTCTACTACGAACCTGAGGGCTACTCCTCCTATTGAGTTCTTCCTGCATCTTTAGCTGTTACAATAAAAAGTATAGACATTAATATATAGAAATTACATGTTATAAAAAATGAAACATTTTAAAAAATAATCTCTTACTGCTACCATATAATCTATCTCCTCACTTACCTTAGTAGCAGGAATAGGCCGTGGTGATGTCATGTCCTATAGAAACCATCTAGATAGAAATTAAACTTCAAATCAATCATCTTTTGATTTTTCAAAAATAAACAACTATAACAATGAATGCAAATTGAAAATTTCTAATCTGCCTCATACCCCTATCAATGCCATGGGGCTATGAATCGCAGAGGTCACACCATGCTCCATTGCCCTATGAACATCGAGAGGTGTCTCCGCAGCCTACATCATCTAGAAATAAAACAACATTATTCAATTACGAAAACTATAATAGTGATGCAAATCATGGCTCCTAACATACACACACATTCATCTCAACATGGAAGTACACACAATAAAGCACACAAGTCACATACAGAAATCTAGTAAGTACAATTCATTCATTAAACTATTTATTTTATTACATCTGTGAAGCTTTGAAGTCCACCACTGCTGGCAGGTGTTACCGTGAAATCTCCAATATTAACCTATTCAACATCTAAAATCAGATATTAGAATACCATTCATATAACGATGCTATTCACATGTAATATTTATAATTGTTTACTAGGTACATACCTCGACAGTAGATGATCTAGTGTAATATGTAGGTGACGAACCACTGAAAACTGCATCAACGCTATGACCCTGAAATTTTATTAAAATCATCAAACTAAATTAGTTAATCTTGCATTTCAAAAATGAAATTTAATAAATTAAATTCAATAAAACTTGCTAATATTTACCTGAGTATCAAGGCCAAAAGTCTCACTTAGGAGGGTATTTGTCATCACCATCTGCTCAGCTGCAGATGTAGCCTATGCACCTGTGTTCTGACTATCCATGAGGTCATAACCATAGGCTGAACCGCAAGTCTGACAAGTATGGGGTGGGACCCTACTCCTCACACTATCTCCCAACCCACTCTGTGCTGTAGGACTGGCATGCTCTATGATGCTCTAGGTCAAGGCACTAATGGACTGAAGTGTATCGACCTCAACACTCTCCTTCACAATGGAAGGGATAGAAACATGCTCATGGGCTGGTCTGCTGATTACTCGTCTCACTGCCTGCTGTGGGTTAACATGTGCCCCTGGTCTATCTTGTGCTGACCCACCACCTCTACCCTGGAAGTCCCGCATATCAAAATAGTTTGGCACTTTATTAAGGACAAACTCGCAGTAGAGTTTCCTCAAAAAGTATTGCAGGACCTCATTATTATTGCATGGAGGATGGTCAAAAACCATCCACCACCTCTGCCCAAAATTGTCCCTTAATGCTTGGTTGTTGCACCAATGGATAGGGAACCTCTTGCATGTAATGGGTGGAGGTTGATTTGTTTGTGGGTTTGTGAAAATCGAACACAAGTCTAATTTTGTAATTTGTAATTTTTTCACATCTTGGTATGACAACTTATTTGCATAATAGTCTCTAAACTCTCTCCTTTTATCCGTCCAACTAGATATTTGTTTGCTAATTGAATCTACATTTGATAACATAGATTCAAGAGTTTCAGCAAGCATGGAGCTATGCAAGGTTGAAGTGGAAGGATCTTTCAACCTTGCAATTATATCTTCAATTTCTTTTTTGTTGTTTTCAATTTGCCTCATTATATTTTCTTGTGTTCCAGGGGCATGTCAAGGAATGGACAGAGGAGGTTGTTGTTCCGCAAGTATTTCCTCCTCAGGATTTTGTGGATTTTGAGGAGGAGGAGGAGGAGGAGGTGCATTAACATTTCCTGACAATTAATGAAATATACATCAAAAATCAACTCAAACCTACCTATTTAGAAACAAATTCAAACAAAAAAATAATAAAACTTACTCCTTTGGTGTGCTCGATGTTGTGGCTGCATTTTGGTGATGAATCAACAAGATTTTAGTGTTGAATTATCTTTTCCAAAACATGAGCGTGCTTCCTAGGGTTTGCAGGCCATGGGCATAGAGGAGAAAAACATAAATGAAATGAGATAAGCTTTTTTTCTTAATTTATAATAGTTCATAATGTGCTCGCATTATAACACGAGTGTGTTATGGTTTGGTTTTGAAGAGCCTTAGGCTCGTCATTACCAAACCATAATGTGAGTGTGTTATTATGCGCTCGCGTTATGTATTAAACTTTTTTGAAAACAATTTGGCCACTTTTTGGCCCCCCATCTTTTTGCACTTACCCCCATCTTCTTCTACTTTATCTTCCTCACCTTTGACTTCTTCTACTTCACCTTTCTCTATGTTATCTGCAGCTGGATTCTTTCCTTTGACCTCACTATTTGCAATCTGTTCCTGAGGATCTTCTATAGTAGCAGTATTCTAACATTATCTTCTTTTCTCGATTGATTAGAAGAAGTTAGAGTATCTCTTGCATCATCAGTTTGATCCACCATCTCTGTATCTTCTTTTTTTATTTGTTCCTCTTTCAGAACATAGGAGTCATCAACCTTGGTTTGCTACTCATCAGTTTTCATCTTTTCAATATCTGGGATTGATGAATCAATCCCATCATTAGTCTCCTCCTCAACATTTGGTAGATTGTGTCTCTTCAATGCACTTAGGAGTATTTCCTGTGTTTCTTTAACTATTTGGTCCAATTCTCCAAGCATCAATTTGTTCATTCTCTTCTTGCTCCTAAATTCATCCTTCACTTCTTTGAATATCATATTCATTTGAACTTGAGTGATCTGAGGGCATAGTTTTATCAATACATGCTATCTAAGCTCCATATCCTTACTTTTTGCATTTTCTTTTCTCAACTCCAAAATGTTTGCAAGACTTGGAGGGATATCAGAAGTGATTTCAATCAAGGCCTTATTATAGATATTCATATATCTAACAGTTGCTTCCTCTAACACCCTCTTATATGTGTCAATGTATTCATCATAAAATTCAGTCATGGGTTTCAAAATTTCCATCCACAGTGACTGTTTTTATTACATCTTCCACGAAAATTGTGGGCTTCTCAACATATGTATCTGTCTTTTGCCTTTTGCTTGCCTTTTTACTTTTAGAGGGCTTCTCCTTAGTCACTTTGGTAGCTTTTGTTCCAGAGCCTTTCAACTCCCTTACCTCAGCATCAGAATCTGTTTCTTCTTCATCAACTTTTGTGCTCTTATAGGTTCTTGTGGCCTTTATTTTCACTCTTTTTCTTTCTTTTCCAGATGATTTGCCCTCCGGTATCTCAAGATTGGTAGGTTTTGGAGGAACAGGGGCAACAATGGAGCTTCTAGTAGTCCTTGATGTGGAAGAGGGTTCCATCGGGGCACTTCTTTGTTTCTTATCCTATTTTCTCAGCTTTTTCAGTTATTTCCCTGAATTGCGTCATAACCTCCTTAGTTAGGCCTAGATTTTCAACCAACTGCTCAACTTCTTTTCTTACTTTCCTATTGGTTTTAGGTCTTTTGAGTTTAACTTGTAGCTTCATACTTAGTTCCTCACATGTTCCAAATCTTTCAATTGTTGTGTCCTTTGGTTTTCTCAATAGGTGTTGAGCATACATATTCAAAATTTTCTCATCAACCTCATAACCCATAGGCATAATCCATACAATTCTGGGTTCCATAGTCTCCATTAGGCACTGATCAGTGTCAACCATAAAACATATTTCATTTTTATATTTCTCCACAACTGACTTGGGAATTCTCTCCCTTGCATGCATCATACCCTAAAAATTCTTAAGATATCCCCAGATTGTAGTTTTATGTGTTTTGTAGTCACCAATGCTGTTTAAATGATCTCTGATCTGAATAGCAACTGGCTCATCATTAGTCCAGTGCACGCCTTTTAATCCAGGTACCTCATTCATAAAGTAGAAGAATAAGCATAGCACCAATGTACCATATTTAAAAGTGTTTTTCTTATCTTTCTTGATTTTGTTCAAGTTCTCAATTAGTTGGTTCTACAATAATTCACACAAATCATAATCTGCATTTTCCTTTAGTAGCATATATAGCTGTTCTAGAAATAGAATTCTCCTTACTAGAGTGATAAATCTTGTAGCCAATCACCATGAAATCATCTGGTTCTATAATGTCATTGATGGTCATTGCCCTCTTGTCAAACTTTGCACCGGTTGCATCGGTAACAGTTTGGTTTTTCATAGATTTCAACATGGGTAATCCACCAGTTGAATTTAACCCAGTCACAATTCTGATAACATCCTTGGTAATCTTGAATGGTTTTAATAGCCATATGAATTCATCATGTATTCGACTTAAAACATACTGGACCCATTCATCTTCATCGAATGTTGGAAAACCCTTAATCTGAATAAAATGTTTATCAAGTAGTGCCTTATACTCGGATTTAAGGTCACGATTTTCATCCCTGAGATGACTCTCAAAGAAATCTATATATCTTGTGTCCCCAAATTCACCTATATTCACATGAATATAAACCCTAATATCTTCAACATGTAGCACACCATACAGAACACTTGAAAATGCACCTAATGAGTCAACTTCTACTGATTTGTGTGGATGCCTTTTAAATTTGGGTCGAGGCCTTTCAGTAATATCAACAACCAAAGGTGTAGCCATTGCAAAAATTAAAAGTTCAAAGCTTCGCATATAAATACCTTTTCCACAAAATTAGGGTTGATGGATGAATTCGCCGGTCGCACTTCAAGTCCTTGTGATCTCAGCTCAGACACTATTCTTCTTGCTCTCTTCAAATGCAAAGTGATTCAAATGAAGAGTGAACACCTTTTTATTCTCCGCAAAACCTAATTTTCCTTTGTAATAAATGCTCTACCCTAACACATCCGGTTGTACTATTTCTGCATGCAGTCGATCTTCAATTGCTCCGCAAATCGTCATATCCACTTTTTATCTTTCAAAAATCCTTTCAAATGATGTATAATAATCCAAATTATTTTCTCTCATTGTGCCAAATTCAGGGACCCACTTACTGGCTGGGGAAATTTGATCTTCAATGCAGCTCCCTTGAGCCAGAGCTCCTGATTCAATTCCCAGAGGAATTGTCAGCACCGGATTCCGGTGCAGACCCATTGTCAACATTCATTTCACTTTTGTTTACCCATGTCTTATTCATCTCATCTTGGATCTTATTCACATCAATTTCGTCCTTGCCTTTGTCTTGTTTCTACTTATTTGGTTTTCTGTTTACCAGATCTCTTCTTTCATTCTTCCTATTTCTGCAGAATCTTGCAATATGACCAGATCTATTGCAATTAAAGCACACAACATTTCTTTGCTTATATACTTGATTTCCTCTTGATCTACACTGATTAACCATGTGTCCAAATCCATTGCAAGAAAAATAGTATCCATTGAAAGAGTTTCCATTTCCTCTAATGTTAGAGTTATTGATTATCATACTTCTGTATTCATTTGATTTATGACCATACGTCTTACACTTAAAGCATTGACCAGAGAAGGATGGACCATTTTGATTTACTCTGCTTCTGCACTGAGTAGCTCTATGAGCAAATTTGTTTCAATTAAAACAATTTCCATTGAATGATGGATATCTTTGAGCATTAGGTTGTCTTACCGGAGGTTTTCTAGGTCTATTTCTCCCATTCCTTGGTTGAAAATTTCTTTGTCTAGATCCGAAGCTTTCACCTTTCTCATATCCAAGACCATGCTTGTCATCAACCTTTTTCTGATCTTCAAGCAGTGCTTCAAGTTTAGCTGAGCTTATCTTGAACTTATCCTTGTATTCATTTGCAACTTCTAGGTCATGTCTGAGAATGACAATTTGCCTCTCAAGCTCTCTCTCATTGTTTCTACATTCTTGTAAATTAGACTCTAGGAGGCCAACTATTCTGTCCAATCTATAGCATTCTTTAGTTCTTTCTTTTAGGTTTTGATTTAGGTCTTCTTCAATTTTCTTCCTATCTTCAATTTCCTTGGTTAGCCTCATCACGCCGGATTCCATCTCATGTTTTAGTACACCTTCTTTAGCTAACTTCTCACATTCCTTTGTCTTTTCTTTCAGGGTTTTATTGTCTTCATTATGATTTCCTAATTAAAGAGGTTGCTCCTTTCTCTTTTCATTAGATTTGCTCAATTTTTCTTTTAAAGTCTCAATGAAGTCTTCAGCATCTTTAAGATTATCTTGTAGTTCTTTGACTTCTGCTCTGGACTGAACAAGATCTTCTAAGGTGATTTTAAGTTATTCTTGGAGATTGTATTCATCCATTTTGTTGGCTTCCCAGATCTTCCTTAAGTTGTTAAACTTTTTTAAAGAAACCTCGCTCTGATACCAATTATTAGAATTAGGCTAGACAACTGAGAGGGGGGGTGAATCAGTTGTCGCAAAACTTTATCACTTGCAACAATATCACTTAAAACTGATTAAAACATTTAAATCATGAATCATCAACACGAGCAAAAACAAATAAACACACATGAAACATTGATTTTTAACGTGGAAACCTAGTTAAGGGAAAAACCACGGTGGGGGTTAATCCACAAAGATTATACTCTGTTAAAAGTATTACAATTTGGAATGCACATGCATTCAGGATGACTACCCAGAGCTCACTGCTCAAAAGAAGGCTCATTGCCTATAGAAAGAAGATTATAATGAGTTTGAACTGATAATTAGCATCTATCAATGCAAGGATGCAATTTCGATTAAGCACATAATACTGACGTGATACACTTCATCCTCACTCTGCCCTGTTTACTACTCTGCTATCATCTGAACCTTAGATCTCTGCCCTTTTCACTCTTATTCTATAGTCACATCATACACACCCACAAATCACTTAAATCCATAGGCTATATATATCCGCATCATGATATTCAATCACTTTTCAGTCGGCTTCAAGAACACTTAGAACTTTGTTGAAGACTCTACTCTGTTTGCTAAATCCATGAATAACTTGTAATGCGGACCAAAGCTTGCATTCACAAATCATCAATAATGTCGACCACTATCACTGATCATCACAAATCATCCAACTGACAGCTTCCATTAATCTGGAATCAAGATCAATTACAAGGTCAGCCTGTTCTTCTGCTATCTGCACTGTCAAACTGTAACCCCATACTCAGATGCAAATAACTTTTGAATCCTTCATCATCATAGGTGAAAATTCTAGATTTGGATTGTCCTGACAATCCTTATGACTCCTTCAGATCCACATCATACTATGATTTACCACTAGAGAGATCCAAACCAAGATACCAGACCTTGTCACATGCTCTATTTCTGGCTACTCAGACTTCGATAAATTCTAATTTTGACTTTCGGTATGAACAAATTATGTTATGCGGATGAGTGGAATAGTCTTAGTTGCCATCAATGACAACACATGTCATGCGAAGCAGTGTCTCTTGCCAACAAATCCAACCCTTAAGGTTGGGATTTCCTAAAGTAGGCAAAATGCACTTGCATTTTAAAGTAGTTAAAATGGGAATCCTTGGACTTCCTTCACTCTAGGAAGAGACTAGGGGTATATACATAAAATAAACATTTAAGTATAAGTTGGTATTTACCTTTTATCATTTACCATTCTTATACTTAAGTTATATTTTATGTATATGTTGGCATGATGTTTGAGAGTGGTTTGAGATCCATAGGAATTAAATTTCAAACTCTAGAATTTGGAGGATCCCTCAGATTTTAGACTTAGTCAAGTTTTTAGGGTTTTAGACTTAGCCAAATTCAATGGTTCAACAACATGCATCAGGGTAAAGGCACACAGACCCCTTAGGTCCATCTCTCTCTACCCCACTTTCTATTTTTTTTCCTATCTCTCTCTCTATGTCTTCCTTTCCCTAGCTCCATCTCTCTCTCTCTCTCTCTATTTATATATATATATATATATATATATATATATATATATATATATATATATATATATATATATATATATATATATATATATATATATATATATATATATATATCTTTCTATCTTTCTATCTCTCCCTCTCTCCCTATGTCTTCCTCTCTCTATCTCTATATGTACCCCTCTCTATCTCTCTATGTCTCCCTCTCTCTATCTCTCTCTAAATTGCTTCCTCTCCCCTACCTCTTTCTATGTCTCCCTCTCTATATCTCTCTAATTCTCCCTCTCCTCCTACCTCTTTCTATGTCTCCCTCTCTCTAACTCTATATCTCTATCTCTCTGTATCTTTCCCTCTCTAATGCTATCTCTCTATCTCTCCTTCTATCTCTTTCTATTTCTATCTCCTTCTCTCTCTCTCTCTATATATATATATTTATATTTCTCTCTCAGTATCTCTATATGTCTCTCTCCCCCCTCCATCTCTTTCTTTCTCTCTCACTATCTCTTTATAAATATCCCTCTTCCTCTCTATCTCTCTCCCCTCCCTTTCTTCCTTTCTCGCTATCTCTATCTCCCTCCCCCCTCCCTCTCTCCCTCTCTATCTCTCTATCTACCCCACTTTTTATATTTTCACTATCTCTAATTATATCTCTCCATCTATCCCTCTATCTCTTTCTATCTCTCCCCTCTCCCTCTTCCTCTCTATCTCTCTATGTCTCCCTCCCTCTCTATCTCTCCCTCTCCCCCTACTCTTTCTATGCCTCCCTCTCTAACTCTATATCTCTATCTCTTTATATCTTTCCCTCTATTGCTATCTCTATGTCTATCCCTCTATCTCTATCCCCTTGTCTCTATATATCTCTCTATCTCTCCCCTTCTCTCTATCTCTCCATTCTCCCTCTCTCCAGATCTATTTCTCTATCCTCTCTCTCTCTACCCCTTCTCTCTATCTTTATCTCTCTTTGCTCCTCTCTATCTCTTGCCCGTACCTCTTTCTAACTCTATATATCTCTATTTATCTTTTCCTCTCTAACATTATCTCTCTATCTCTATGTCTCCCTCTCTATCCCTTTCTCTCTCTATTTCTCCCTCCCTCTCTATCTCTCCCCCCCTCTTTCTCCCTCCCTCTCTAAAGCAGAGAGAGAGAGAGAGAGAGAGAGAGAGAGAGAGAGAGAGAGAGAGAGAGAGAGAGATAAGGGGTCCATGTGCCTTTATTTTGATGCATGTTGAATCCCTGAATTTGGCTAAGTCTAAAACCTTGAAACCTTGAAAATTTGACCAAGTTTGAAATATGAGGGATCCTCCAATTTCTAGAATATACAATTTAATTCATATGGATTTGAAACCACTCTTAAACATCCTACCATCATATCCATAAAATATAACTTAAAGTATAAGAAAGGTAAATAATAAAAGTTAAATACCAACTTATACTTAAATGTTTATTTTATGTATATACCCTTGGTCTCTTCCTAGAGTGAAGGAAGTTCAAGGATTCCCATTTTAACTACTTTAAAATGCGAGCATGTTATAATGTGCTCGCGTTATAACACACTCACATTATAACCTGTCGATCCATAATGCGAGCGTGTTATAACATGCTTGCGTTATGGCTTATTTGGACCAAAAAGTGGTTTTGGCCACTTTTTTGTCCCCCATTTTCTGCACATGCCCTGGTGCCTATTCCACTCAAATCACAAATCTAATAAAAATATAGGTGCCTCAAGAATGATATCTCTTGGTGTCTTTTACATATATTTTCTAAAGATAGGTATGCTAGTTAATATTAATATTAACCTATAAGACATCTAATAACTTAATTGACCTTCCAATCTTCCATGAGAGAGAAAGAAACAAAAATATAGATATAGAGAGTGGGGTAAGTGCAAAAAGTTGGGGGGCCAAAAAGTGGCCAAATTATTTTCATTACAAAATAATACAAAATGCGAGCGCGTTATAACGCGAGCGCGTTTTGACTTGCTATAAAAAAAGGTTTCTATCTCATTTCATTTCCTTCTTCTCCTCTATGCCCGCAGCCTGCAAACCCTAGAAAGCACGCTCATGTTTTGCAAAAATCAATTCAACACAAAAACCTTATCGATTCATCACCAAAATGCCGCCACGACATCAAGCACGCCAAAGGAGTGAGTTATATTTATTTATTTGTTTGAATTTGTTTCTAAATAGGTAGGTTTGAGTTGATTTTTTATGTATATTTCGTTAATTGTCAGGAAATGTTAATGCACCTCCTCCTCCTCAAAATCTACAAAATCCTGAGGAGGAAATACCTATAAAACAACAACCTCCTCCATCCATTCCTCGACATGCCCCTGGAACACAAGAAAATATAATGGGGCAAATTGAAAACAAAAAAAAAGAAATTGAAGATATAATTGCAAGGTTGAAAGATCCTTCCACTTCAACCTTGCATAGGTCCACGCTTGTTGAATCTCTTGAATCTATGTTATCAAATGTAGATTCAATTAGCAAGCAAATAACTAGTTGGACGGATAAGAGGAGAGAGTTTAGAGATTATTATGTAGACATGCTGTCATACCAAGATGTGAAAAATTTACAAATCACAAAATTAGACTTGTGTTCGATTTTCACAAATCCACAAACAAATCAACCTCCACCCATTACATGCAAGAGGTTCCCTATCCATTGGTACAACAACCAAGCGATATGGGACAATTTTGGGTAGAGGTGGTGGATGGTTTTTGACCATCCTCCATGCAATAATAATGAGGTCCCACAATACTTTTTGAGGAAACTCTACTGCAAGTTTTTTCTCAATAAAGTGCCAAACTATTTTGATATGCGGGACTTCCAGGGTAGAGGTGGGGGGTTAGCACAAGATAGACCAGGGGCACGTCTTGACCCATAAAGGGTAGTGAGATGAGTAATCAGTAGACCAGCCCATGAGCATGTTTCTATCCCTTCCATTGTGAAGGAGAGTGTTGAGGTCGATACACTTTAGTCCATTAGTGCCTTGACTCAGAGCATCATAGAGCATGCCGGTCTTGCAGCACAGAGTGGGTTGGGAGATAGTACGAGGAGTAGGGTCCCACCCCATGCTTGTCAGGCTTGCGGGTCAGCTTGTGGTTATGACCCCATGGATAGTCAGGACGCAGCTGCACAGGCTACATCTGCAGCTGAGTAGATGGTGATGACAGATACCCTCCTGAGTGAGACTTTCAGCCTTGATACTCAGGTAAATATTAGCAAGTTTATTGAATTTAATTTATTAAATTTTATTTTTGAAATGCAAGATTAAATAATTTAAATTGATGATTTTAATGAAATTTCAGGGTCATAGTGTCGATGCAGTTTTCAGTGGTTCTCCACCTGCATTTTACACTAGATCATCTACTGTCGGGGTATGTAACTAGTAAACAATTATAAATATTACATGTGAATAACATCGTTATATGAATGGTATTCTAATATCTGATTTTGGATGTTGAATACGTTAATATTGCAGATTTCACAATAACACCTGCTAGCGGTGGTGGACTTCAAAGCTTTACGGAGGTAATAAAATAAATAGTTTAATGAATGAATTGTACTTACTAGATTTTTGTATGTGACTTGTGTTCTTTATTGTGTGTACTTCCATGTTTAGATGAACGTGTGTATATGTTAGGAGCCATGATTTGCATCACTATTATAGTTTTTGTAATTGAATAATTTTATTTTATTTCCATATGATGCAGGCTGCGGAGACACCTCCCCATGTTCATAGGACAATGGAGCATGGTGTGGCCTCTGCGATTCATAGCTCCATGGCATTAACAGGGGTATGAGGCAGATTAGTAAATTTCAATTTACATTCATTGTTATAGTTGTCTATTTTTGAAAAATCAAAAGATTATTGATTTGAAGTTTAATTTCTATCTGGATGGTTTCTATAGGACATGACATCACCACAGCCTATTCTTGCTACTGAGGCAAGTGAGGAGATAGATTATATGTTAGTAGTAAGTGATTATTTTGTTAAATGTTTCATTTTTTATAACATGTAATTTCTATATATTAATGTCTATACTTTTTATTGTAACAGCTAAAGATGCAGGAAGAACTAAATAGGAGGAGCAGCCCTCGGGTTTGTAGTAGACCACCCACATGCGCGTCTCCATCCCCTAGAAGATCAAAGGCTAGTCGTGATCTATTCTCTTCACTAGCCAGAGGGGAATGCCTTTTTATTGTGTTCCTTTGTTGTATGCCTATATGGCATTTGTGGACATATATTTTGTATTGTATATAGTTGACATTGTATGCCTATATGGCATTCTTGTAAGCCTATATGGCTATTTTGTATATATGTTATACTTATATCAATAGATATTGATGTATGCCTATATGGATATTTGGTTAATACAAATCTTTTTTATTGATGGCGTCCATACTTGCATATAAATCCATGTTTGAATGGATATTTGTAGATGGCTACTTCAAATATTTAAAGTCCAATTGTATTACATAGGATGTTTGTTGATCCTGTTGGTTATTTTCCCAGACTGGATGCTTACTCCTAGATTTCCCTACAAGGTAGCCATCAATGATCAACAGGATCTCTGGGCTAGGGGCCAACAGTATAGGAGATAGACTCTATTTTATCTCCTCTTCTTCTTCAGGCTCTGCAAAACCTAGGGGGTATTCCCTACTCAACATCCATGAGAATATGCATACAAAGGCTGGGATGCTGACATGAAGCAGATAAGTCCTCCTGTAAGTAGACCAAAACTGCAAGATAAGAGCAAAGGGGCTAGCTTTGGGCCTATTTTCAGTTGTAGACAGAGGACTTGGGATCCTAAAACTAATTCTGCTATCCTAATGGTTGTTTTGAAGTTTGATTTTGATGTTGTGTTTGGATGCAGAGCTAGACCTGGTGTATAACTTCAACACAGAGCTAGATTGGTGCCTATCTAGGGCTTGGAGTCATAGACATACACATGTAAATGTTCAGCATAAACATACTAAAACTGGATTTCAAGGGGATTTGTGTGATATCTACCTTATAGATATCTCCCAATACAGAGTATCAAGTTATCTCTACTTATGATATCCTTACTGCAATATATTCTTCTCAACACTCAATCTGAAAAACACTTTAATCTACCCCTTGAGCAGAAGTTAAGAGATCAAGCATTCAATACAGTAAACCTATATCCTAGAACCCAAGACACCCCTTAGATGTCCAGATTCAAAAGAAGAGTATATTCAATACAGGAGACTAATAACAAAACACATGCAGTATAGCATTATTCATCTAAAACAACAATGAAACCAATAGGTCTATGCACAAAACATAAGACATGAGACTCATAAACTCACAAAATCCACTGCACAGAGCAACCAGGTCAGTTGTATTGTATTACAGAGCCAAAAAATGTCCAACTTTCAACAACCTTAAAAATGGGTCCAGATTCTGCTTAAATAGCAAGAAAATGTACCTAGCAAATTAATTACATGGGAGGCCAAAAATCTCGCGAGATGCAATGCATTGAGAAATGGTGCTCAAACATAAATGCAGTCGGTGGAGGAGAAGATAGGAAGGGGCCTCGAGTCATGTGCCACCGCCTGGGACTGATATCTTCAGTCACATCATAGATCCGTCCACATTCCTGCAACAACTGCCATTACTGCTTCACCTACCCACAGCCTCTGGAAATGCAGCCGCAGCAAGCCACAGAGTTTTCTCGCCAAAAACGGTCGCAGATACAAAGAAAAACCCTGTTGCTACAAGCTTTAAACATGGCTGTTGATCTGAAACCTAGTCGCGGAGATCAAACGGCCCAAAAAATGCTGAAAAGTCGCGGACCAACAAAAACGTGCCATGCAGACACTTCAAGTTTCTAACGCTGGGTCCATCGCATACTTTTCCTTTATCTATTCCTACTGAGAGTCTATCGTCGGAACCTTACGTGGAAGCCACCACATGGCAAGCTCCGCAGCACCCCTGAAACATTAGAGACTCTCTTTTGAAACTTGGCAGAGACAGACACATGGCGGGCTCCGTGCTCTCTTGAAACGCAAAAGAGTCTCCTTTGAAACATTGCGGACTGCAACACTTGGCACCCCCCGTGCTGCACTTGAAACACTTAGAAACTTTAAGGGGTCGCCTTGAAACTTATGCAGATGGTGACATTTGTCGTCACTCGCGACACTTGAGACACTCCTTAGGAACATAAAAGAAACTTATTGAAGCTTCCGTGGGAATCGACACTTGGCGTTTTCTGCGCCCCTCTTGAGAAACAATGGAGACACAATTGGGACTCACATGGATGCCGACACTTGGCATCATCCACAACACTCCAGAAACATTAGAGACCCTTTCTGAAACTTACGCGGGGGCTTGACACTTGGCAGGTTCCACAGCCACCAAAGAAACTGAGAAACTTTTTTGAAACATTTCAGCGGAGGCCGCCATCTGGCAACATCCGCAGCAGCTTAGAAACTTTAATGGGACCCACCATGTCTATGCCACACTTTGAAACATGTAGAAACTATCTCGAAAGCCGACACTTGTCAGCTTCTGCAGCAACCTCAAGGGGTACGTGGCATCCTCCACCCCTGCTCAGAAACTTTTTAAGGAGCTTTGTGGAGAGCGACACGTGGCGCTTTCCGCACATTCTTTGAGAAACATAAAGGGTCCTTGAAGCCTGGTGGAGATTGTGAAACTTTTTAGAGTCCTTTGGAAACACCTGCGGAGGCTGACACTTGGCACCGTCCGCGGGCCTTTGAGCTGCTTTCTCTGCGTCCCTCAGGTGCCTCCATGTGGCAGGTTCTGTGGCACTTCTTGAAACTTAAAAGAAACTTCGTTGAAACTTTGGCAGAATTCTGTCGAAAACTAACATGTGGCACCATCCGCAATGATTAACCTAGAAACAAAAAAGACACAGCTTTTGCTACGTGGCATGCTCTGCGTCAAAGCAACATTCAAAAACAAAAGTGCGGCAATAAACTGGGGCTCGACACATGTCAGATCTCGCGGTGTTTGAAACTTGAAACCCTCACAGCCACTGCCAGAAACATTTAAGGACACTGAAAATGTAGCCCGATACACGTCTGAAACACCTAAGACCCATTTTTTATCATTTTCGAAGGGTCGGTGGGGAGATTTCACAAGTTTGCCAACACACATTTCGCCTTTGCATACACAAAACCTAACAATTTTCTCAAATGCGACAAGAAAAACAATTAAGCAATGCATGTGGGCCAGGCAACAATTTAAACCAAGGCAATAAGGGTCTGAAGGAAAACACACAGGAACCTGCAAATTGGAAGTCAAAACCCTAACCCTAGGTGAACACCACCAGTGGCTCCGATTGGAGACGTGCAGATGCAAGACTGCAGCGAGACCCAGACTACTCCGGGGCAGACCAGACAAAACCCAAAACTCAAAACACAACTGACTATACAGGGCGTGTACAGAATAATTACATTTAGTTTACAATGTGCACAGAAAATAACCATTATAAGAAGTAACGCTTCAGGAACTGACCGTGCACTGGCAATTCCAACAATTCACCACTTAGGGCTTGGAGAAAGTAAGAATCTCCTCCATGGATGTCGCTGATTTGATATGGGCCCACCCATAAAGGCTCAAATTTACCATGTTTGCCCTTATCTTGGTTCCTTGCATTCCATACAAGGACCAAATCATCTTTCTGAAACTTTCTTTCTATAGCTCTCTTATCAAACAGATACTTTACCCTTTGCTGTCTCTTGATGTTTGTTTTCTATGCTTCCCTTCTTATCTCATCTAGTGCGACTAGCTGATTGATTCTCTCAGTCATTGGATCTCTGATCTCCTCCATGTTTTCTTGTATGAATTTGTAAATTGGCAGGAAATTGTTCACAGGCAACTTAGCTGCTGCACCATACACCAGTTCAAAAGGAGATCTTCCAGTTGCCTTCTTGACTGTCACTCTGTCAGCCCACAATGCCATTTTTCAGCTTTGAATCCCAAGCCTTTTTGTTTTTACCTACCATTCTCTTTACAATTTTCATGAGGCTTTTTTTGCTTGACTTAGCTTGACCATTTCCATGTGGGTGATACGGTGATGCATGTAACAAATTAATTCCATAATTACTGCAAAAATTTATAAATTCATCACAGTACTCCAAACCTAATAATAATATTCTCTAGAATGAAATCCATCACCACCTTGCTAGTAGCTCTTTTGGTTGGGATGGCCTTGATCCATTTGGTGAAATAATCAGTAGCAACAAGAATCCAGCTGTGTCCTCCACTTGATTTCTCTGAGATTTCCCCTATGAAATCAATCCCCCATTGTTGAAATGGAGCTTCTACAGTCACAGTCTTAAGGGGCAATGCACCTCCATATTTTAGCTTTCCTGAGAACCTTTGGCAAGGATCACACCTCCTTATCATTCTATGTGCATCTGAGAAAAGAGTTGGCCACCAGTAGCCAGCTCTGAGAATTTTGTGGGCTGTTGTATGAGCAGCATAGTGTCCACCACATACTCCATTGTGCATGTCACTTAGAATGTCCCTGGCTTGATTTTCATCCACAAATCTGAGTAATACACCATCATGATTTCTCCAATATAGCTCTCCCTGAATAATGATGTATTTAATAGCTTGCAGCTTCAAAGTTCTCTTCTGGATATCACTGAGATGGGAAGGACAGCTCAAATTTTGCAAATAATATACTATGTCCTTATACCACTTAGATTCTGACACATTTACAACTTCATTATGCACTTGATTCACTTGGCATGCCTCTAGGTTTGACTATGTCATTAGCTTTGCTAATCCTTGTCCTTTTACCAATTTTGTGATTTGTATCTCTATGTTAAACTCTTGCAACTTATTTATCCATCTGCATCTTCTTCCAGTTACCTCCTGCTGAGCAAATATATCTTTGACTGCTGCATGAGGTACATATGCAATTATTTGTGAGCCTACCAAATATGGCCTAAAGCTCTTGACTGCTCTAACCAGTGCATATGCCTGTTTCTCCATAATGTCATACTTTAATTCAGTAGCCTGCAATGACCTACTAAAGAAAGCAATGGGCTGCTCAAAACCATCCTCATTTTTCTGAAGTAAACATGCAGCAATAGTATGGAAAGAAGCAAATGAAAACAATTGAAATGGCTTGGAAAAATTAGGAGACTTCAACACAGGAGCCATCTTTATAGCCTCTTTTATGTTCTAGAATTATTCAGTTGTTTCATCCTCCCATTTGACAGTTGCACCCTTTTTCAACATCTTGGAAATTTCTTTTGTGGTCTCTGCAAAGTTAGGAACAAATTTTCTAACAAAGTTAATTTGTCCAAAGAAGGACTGAACACCTTTTACTGTCTTAGGGATCTGAATTCTGTCAATTGCTGCTATCCTATCAGGATCAATCCTAACTCCATCTTTGGAAACAATGTGCCCCAAGAGTTTTCCTTCCACAACCCCAAAAGCACATTTCTTTGGGTTGACTGAGATACCATATTCTAATGCTCTAATAAAAATATGTTCCAAATGCATACCATATTCTTCTTTCTTTGAAAAGGCAGTCAAGTCATCTTGATAAACAACCAAGATTGAGTCAATCAATCCTGCAAAAGCAACATCCATTGCCCTTTGAAATGTAGCACCTGCATTTGTCAATCCAAATGGCATCCTTACATATACATAGGTTCCCCATGGAGTAGTGAAAGCAGTCTTAAATTGTTCTGATTCTTTTACTTTCACTTGATTGTACCCTAAAAAACCATCCATCATAGATAAAAGTTCACAGCCAGTCACCTTCTGCAACATGGCCTCCATATTTGGCAATGGAGAGTTATCCTTCAAGAAGATACATTTAGGTTTCTAAAGTCCACACACAACCTTATATCACCATTCTTTTTTCTAGCTGGGACAAGGTTAGACACCCAAGTTGAATGTCTGATAGGCATGATTATTCCAGCCTCCCTAAGCTTCTTGAGTTCTTCTTGCATTTTTGGAGCCAAGGTAGGATTAATAGGCCTTTGCTTCTGTCTAAATGGCTTAGCTCCAGGCTTCAATGGGATCTCATAAATCCTCTCTATAGGCCTTTAGGTCCTCATATGACCAAGCAAAAACATGCTTATACTTTTTCAGTAATGCAATCAACATACTCCTAATGTGTGGTTTGAGCTGTTTGCCAATGTATGCCCTTTTGGGAGCATGAGATGTTCCCAAGTTTATCTCCTCCAAGTCATTCTTGTTTGTTGGAGATGCTTTTGTAACAAATTGGTCCCTATTGTCAAAAGCTCTCTCTAAAGCTACCAGCCCTCTAGGGATTTTGTTTGTCTTGAGTTGAATTAGTTCCTTCCTTAAAAGAGTTTCTTTTTCATCTACAACTTCCACAAAGTTCTGAAAATCCATTTCTTGGTTCTCATATTCATCAATACAATGCAGAAATCTCAGTAAATCCTTATCATCATTAAACACTTGCCAGCTGCACACATTATCTGGCACTGCAGGCCTAAGCTTGACTTCAACATTTGTAACATCTGACAAAGTTATATCATCTGGCTTTATGGCTACATTGGCTAGAAAATTTGCTCTGACATTTTTTTATCTTTCTATCCAATTTATTGAAAAAGCATCAAACAATTCAATTGTATCCCAAACAACATGCTTATATTGTTTCAACTTTTTATTTTTTGATGCATACTTATCTCTAATTTGGGACACAATAAGCTCTAAATCACCAAACACTTTGAGCATCTTGATTCCATGTTTGAGAGCTATATTTAAGCCTAATAATAGAGCCTCATACTCTGCAATATTATTTGTACAGGTAAACCTCAACAAGAAAGAAAATTGGAGAAGCTTACTAGTTGGAGACAGAAAAATAATTCCAGCACCAGAGCCTTCTTTTGCACAAGCTCCATCAAAATACATGGTCCAAAGACCTTGTTGATCCAATTCTTGAATGCAAATATTTTCTCTTTTATCTTCCTTATCATCTGAGACAACTTTGAAATTTTCACAGTCAGTGTCTACAAAACATATATGCTCCTCTGATTCTTGATCCTCCACTGTCTCTAATGATCTTTCTTCTCTGATCAGTTTGACATCCTTGCCACTCATTGGGATCATGGCATATGACAGATCTAGTTGTATACTTCCACCAATCAGTGCTACCCATCTTCTTGACAGCAACATGCCATACTGTGGCTTGATATCAACAACTATTATGTTCATTTTATAGATCTTTTTTGGATATGCTGCCAATCTAAAATCAACATCCTTCATGATTCCAATGACAGGTACCTCCCTAGCATCCATTACATAGCATTTCCCACATGCCTTATCTATTTTTAATCCATCTTGTTGCATAATGGCCAAAGGCATGATGTTTGTTGATGCTCCTAAGTCAAGCATACAATTTCTAATCACTTTTCCATTGATAACCAGGGAGACATAAAATGGTTCAACCTGTGAAGGGCATTTTGTCATGGTCATCCCAGATATACCTCAGGGACCTCATCTTCTTCATTACATAAGACATGCTTCTCACCTTGGATCTGAACATTTTGCTTAGCTTGACAAGGTACTCCTGAAATTAGGGATACTATCCTATTCCTGATTTCTTCAACCTTCATCAGTTCCATTAATGGGACAGAAACCTTTACCTGAGACAAGACTTGAGTGATATCAAATGGAGCATAATTTTGAATCAGTTGTAGCCTAATCTACAGTTTTACCTCTATCCTAAGATGATCCAACTTTAGTTTTTATGGCTCTTTGACTGTCATCCTTGTTCTGAAAATTCTTATTTTGATCCACAACCTGGGGAACTCTATTTTTTGGTCCTTGGGGATCATAACTTGTTTTTTGCCTAAAATTTTGCCTATTATTGTTCCATTGCTTCTTTTGTGTCTCAATTCCTTTATGACTGTGTACAGGCTGATTTGCAGAAATGCCTTCCGGCTGATGTGAGTTACTTGCCTGGGCTTTACCTCTTAGGTTATAGTTGCTTTTGACTTAAGCAACTGCTGCAGCTGTGAAGGCCCTAATTTCTTCATCAGAAGGCCTCCTCAAGTTATTCAGAAAACTGTGTGAATCCTGAGCATAGGCATAGTTGTCTTCATCATCTTCATCATATGGGAACTGTTGGTAGCCCTGAGTTTCATCATTTGCATTTGCATCAGCATCATGAAAAGAGTATTCTCTATTTGTAGACAACATGTTGACATTATCATCTTCCATGCAATGAGGCTCATTACACTCATCACATGCCATGGCATTGTTATATAGAGACTGAGCAATCATACATTGTGACTGTGAATGAGGCATCTGGCATATTATACACCATGGAGTATCATCAACAATATTTACAGTCTTTTTCAAAGGATCAGGAGTTTCCTTGGTATGTTGAGCCCTCTGATTTGTGTTGTTATGTGGCAATACCGGTCTACCATTATGCCAATTGGTATTATATGGCATATCATGCAATGATGGTCTCTTTTCCTATCTTTGGTAAGCTTTCCTATCAGGACCTATCCCTTTTTCACTTCTATCCAGTCTATAGCTTAGGTCCTTAACAACATTTGTCAATTTGTCTATTTTATCTTCAGGGGCAGATGTACTACCTTGAGTGTTTTGAGGTTTGTTTGGATTCTGTAGAATTTTCACATCATCCCTTTTGTTTGTCTTGCCTGATACTTTCCTGTTATTCTCAATATTTATTGCTATCTTAAAAGCATCCCTTAGAGTAGTAGGACTCTTATCTCTTAACCCATATGCTGTTTTGGCATCAAAAGCATTAATATATAATATTATGCACATTGGTTCATTTGGCCTCATGTGATGTGGCAATTTGTTCAACACTTTAATAAATCTTGCATTAAAATCTACAACCTGCTCATTTGACCCTTTACTGATACTAGTGAACTCATTTACAAAAAAGCTAGGGTTAGTTTTGTCACCATATTGCTCCTTAAACATCCTTTTGAAATCATCCCATGATGAAATACTTATGTCAGGTAGACCTTTATACCATTCCTTTGCTTCATCAACTAAGGATTGCATGAATGATTTCATGAACACATCCTCATGCTCAACCTCAAAGTTGTCCATGGTATTCTGAAAAGCTTTTAAATGATCCTCTCTTGAGACAGTATTGTTTCCTAAAAATTTAGGCACTTGCAGCCTCACATGTTTGTCAACAGGGTTTGGATAACTAGGAATGCCATAAAAAATAAGCTATCTGAATCTATCCAACTGCATTGGGTGCCTTTCAAACTGATTAGCATTTGCATTTCTATCAGCATTATGTTGTCTGACATTATTTAATGGTACTCTGGCATTGTTTACATTTTATCTTTGATCATTATTCTGATGATACTGTACCTCATTTCTTTGTTGATTTCTCTACATATTTGCATTTTGGAGGGTAGGAATTAAATCATTTTGAGCAACTCTCAAAGCCTGCACTTTCTATCTCATATCATCTCTGATTTTTACTGCTTGCAGATATTCCAACTTAGCCCTTAAGCTCTTAATTTCATCAGCTAGTTCTTCCTCTCTAGGCATAGAAGAGGATGGTTTTATCATATTCTGATCATCATTATCATCATCCCTTAGGGATTTAGCCTCTTTAAATCTATCAGGAGAATCATGAAGAGGACGTTCTTGAAACACCTCTGACCTTATTCTCAAACCATTACCCTGCTGCCTTTCATACACATTCTGGATTTCAGCCTCAGTGTTTGAAAAATAAGGTACTGTCTTCTCTGAGGATCCTGGATTATCCTGAATAAAATCATTTTTCTTGGGGCTAGGAGAACCATCTTGATTGGCTCGAATAGTCCCCTTTTTTCTATACATCATTTTTATGGGTAACTCTTCAAATAGAGTATTACGCTGGGATCTTCTCCCTTGCATACAAATTTTTACTTTACCGGTTGGGAGATTGGTTCGGAGTCACCACCTATTACTAGGAACTGTTTCCTTTTAAAAATCAGGGTTCTTTCACAAGTTCCCTAGCAGAGTCGCCAATTTCTGTTGGTTATTTTCCCAGACTGGATGCTTACTCCCAGATTTCCCTACAAGGTAGCCATCAATGATCAACAGGATCTCTGGGCCAGGGGCCAACAATATAGGAGATAGACTCTATTTTATCTCCTCTTCTTCTTCAGGCTCTGCAAAACCTAGGGGGGTATTCCCTACTCAACATCCATGAGAATATGCATACAAAGGCTGGGATGCTGACATGAAGCAGATAAGTCCTCTTGTAAGTAGACCAAAACTGCAAGATAAGAGCAAAGGGGCTAGCTTTGGGCCTATTTTCAGTTGTAGACAGAGGACTTAGGATCCTAAAACTAATTCTACTGTCCTAATGGTTGTTTTGGAGTTTGATTTTGATGTTGTGTTTGGATGCAGAGCTGGACCTGGTGTATAACTTCAACACAGAGATAGATTGGTGCCTATCCAGGGCTTGGAGTCATAGACATACACATGTAAATGTTCAGCATAAACATACTAAAACTAGATTTTAAGGGGATTTGTGTGATATCTACCTTACAGATATCTCCCAATACAGAGTATCAAGTTATCTCTACTTATGATATCCTTACTGCAATATATTCTTCTCAACACTCAATCTGAAAACACTTTAATCTACCCCTTGAGTAGAGGTTAAGAGATCAAGCATTCAATATAGTAAACCTATATCCTAGAACCCAAGACACCCCTTAGATATCCAGATTCAAAAGAAGAGTATATTCAATACAGGAGACAGATAACAAAACACATGCAGTATAGCATTATTCATCTAAAACAACAATGAAACCAGTAAGTCTATGCACAAAACATAAGACATGAGACTCATAAACTCACAAAATCCACTGCACAGAGCAACTAGGTCAGTTGTATTATATTACAGAGCCAGAAAATGTCCAACTTTCAACAACCTTAAAAATGGGTCCAGAGTCTGCTTAAATAGCAATAAAATGTACCCAGCAAATTAATTACATGGGAGGCCAAAAATCTCGCCAGATGCAATGCATTGAGAAATGATGCTCAAACATAAATGCAGTCAGTGGAGGAGAAGATAGGAAGGGGCCTCGAGTCATGTGCCACCGCCTAGGACTGATATCTTCAATCACACCATAGATCCGTCCACATTCCTGCAACAATCGCCATTACTGCTTCACCTACCCATAGCCTCTGTAAACGCAGCCGCATCAAGCCATAGAGTTTTCCCGCCAAAAACAGTCGCAGATACAAAGAAAAAACCTGTCGCTGCAAGCTTTAAACATAGCCGTCGATCTGAAACCTAGTCACGGAGATCAAACAGCCCAAAAATGCTGAAAAGTTGCGGACCAACAAAAATGTGCCATGCAGACACTTCAAGTTTCTAACGCTAGGTCCATCGCATACTTTTCCTTTATCTATTCCTGTTGAGAGTCTATCACTGGAACCTTACGCGGAAGCCATCACGTGGCAAGCTCCGTGGCACCCCTGAAACATTAGAGACTCTCTTTTGAAACTTGGCGGAGACAGACACATGGCGGGCTCCGCGCTCTCTTGAAACACAAAAGAGTCTCCTTTGAAACATTGCGGACTACGACACTTGGCACCCCCCGTGCTGCACTTGAAACACTTAGAAACTTTAAGGGGTCGCCTTGAAACTTATGCGAATGGTGACATTTGTTGTCACCCGTGACACTTGAGACACTCCTTAGGAACATAGAAGAGACTTGTTGAAGCTTCCGCGGGAATCGACACTTGGCACTTTCTGCGCCCCTTTCGAGAAATAATGGAGACACAATTGGGACTCACACGAATGCCGACACTTGGCATCATCTGCAACACTCCAGAAACATTAGAGACCCTTTCTGAAACTTACGTGGGGGCTTGACACTTGGCAGGTTCCGTGGCCACTAAAGAAACTGAGAAACTTTTTTGAAACATTTCAGCGGAGGCCGCCATCTGGCAACATCCGCAGCAGCTTAGAAACTTTAATGGGACCCACCATGTCTGCACCACACTTTGAAACATGTAGAAACTATCTCGAAAGCTGACACTTATCAGCTTCCGCAGCAACCTCAAGGGGTACGTGGCATCCTCCGCCCCTGCTCAGAAACTTTTTTAGGAGCTTCGTGGAGAGCGACACGTGGCGCTTTCCGTGCATTCTTTGAGAAACATAAAGGGCCCTTGAAGCCTGGCGGAGATTGCGAAACTTTTTAGAGTCCTTTGGAAACACCTGCGGAGGCTGACACTTGGCACCATTCGCAGGCCTTTGAGCTACTTTCTCTGCATCCCTCAGGTGCCTCCACGTGGCAGGTTCTGCGGCACTTCTTGAAACTTAAAAGAAACTTCGTTGAAACTTTGGCAGAATTCTGTCAGAAACTGACACGTGGCGCCATCCGCAGTGATTAACCTAGAAACAAAAAAGACACAGCTTCTACTACGTGGCATGCTCCGCGTCAAAGCAACATTCAAAAATAAAAGCGCGACAATAAACTAGGGCTCGACACATGGCGGATCCTGCGGCATTTGAAACTTGAAACCCTCACAGCCACTGCCAGAAACATTTAAGGATATTGAAAATGTAGCTCGATACATGTCTGAAACACCTGAGACCCATTTTTTATCATTTTTGAAGGGTCCGTGGGGAGATTTCACAAGTTTGCCAACACACATTTCGCCTTTGCATACACAGAATCTAACAATTTTCTCAAATGCGACAGGAAAAACAATTAAACAATGCATGTGGGCCGGGGAACAATTTAAACCAAGGCAATAAGGGTCTGAAGGAAAACACACAGGAACCTGCAAATTGGAAGTCAAAACCCTAACCCTAGGTGAACACCACCAGATCCAATAAGCTAGCTAATGTTATTCAAGTATCACCTAAACCTCATTTTGGAACTAAAAGATAAAAGTTGTATTTAAAAAAAATGAATCATCATGTTGAACAAAAAATATTAATATTCTTTATGAGTAGCATACAATGTCAACTATATGCAATACAAAAAAATGAATCATCATGTTATTCTTTATGTTTGAGATCCTGAAAATGACTAAGTCAGGTAGCTTGATATCCTGAAACACTAGGTTGAATATCCAAGTCATTAGGATGATTGCGCCTTGAGAAAAAGTCATTAAGATGAGCGCCTAAAGGAGACTTTCTTAAACATTTAAACATTGAGCAACAAGCATGAAGGGTTAAGATGCAATTTACAACTCATAAAGCCTCAAAAGGGTGCCCAACTTAGAGAGAGCATTCATTTAAGACAAGGCGCCCATTGACACCTGTTCCACCATAAAAGTGCACCTAAGGTGGAAGGAGAACAAGCCTCTAGTAAGTGAAGCGCACCTATTGTCTAAACCACTTCATTATGGCGCCCTAGCATGAGGAGGAGTATATAAGTCAATAGGAAATGGCGCCTACAATGCAAATGAAGGACTAAGTGACATTTTCAATAAGTATCAATTCACCTTGAGCTTTCAATAAATACATCAAATTGAGCCCCATAAGCGTAGGCGCCCTTTGCCTTCAAAAGAACCTTGTATTGGCGCCTTGGAGGAAATCAACTTACAATGACAAGTCTTGGAGGTTTCTCATTTTGGATGATGTCTTTTGAGATTAACTACAATGATTGAAAGTTAAGATGAGTGGAAAGAACCTATCTTAAACCTTAGGTGCCCTTCATGTAATTTCCCATCATCATGAGCGCCTAAATCTAAGGAGGAGTGAATGCAGGATCTTAACATCAAGAAGCATGTTATCAATCAACTTGGAGAATTATTTGACAATAATTATGATGAATTGAGTACATGGAAGTAAAGGAAGTACATATCAACTCCAAAGTGTGCCTAATGATCAATAAGAAATTCTTCCAAAGCAAAGGTGCTCATTGTGAATTTTCCTACTAGTTTTGGCGCCTTGAAGTCTAAATGCATGAAAATCATGAGGATGAGCACTTAGGGATGAGATAGTCTTCATAAGAGTTTAAATAAGAACATCATCAAAATGTGCCTTGGTAGAGAGACTTGAGACCATCATCAAATAAGCCAAAATATCTATCTCCAATCTAGGTGCAAATTCTAGCTCCTCCCAACTCAAATGAGCGCCCAAGTTGAAGTCAACTTTCATCTATACAACCCTCAGATTGTGCCTTGATTGAGGAAGGGATTTGAACCTCAAAATTTAATCATCTCAAGACAAAAGCTTCCTTAGACACTTGGCATTTGATTGAAATCATTGAGAATTAGAAAGAACCACCTAAGGATGTAAGGCGCAATTTTCACCCATACAAGCCTAAAATTGCGCCTAAGGGAAATAACTTGATTTCATATCAATAGGTGAGTGCCTTGAGAGAAAGGATCACTCTAGGTCATTTTCAATTGTTGAAAGCATAAAAATGATAAAGATAAAGGCAATTGAGTTAGGCGCACTTTAGCCTCTGAGGACACCTCAATGAGCGCCTTGGGTGAAATTATATGAGATGACCTTTTGGAGTGAGCGCTTGAAAGATAGAATTCATTCTAAGACATGTCTCATCATTTAGAATTGCAAAATTGCAATTATAAAGACATTTACATCTAGGCACACTCTCCATCAGTACAAACCCATTCTAGCGCCTAAGGGAGAAATTGCATTGAAAGACACTTTTTGAATGAATCTCTTAAGGGAGATTGACCTCTTTAAGCCATTACAATTGGTTGAAATCATTTAAAGTGATAAATATGGACCAACTTGTGTTAGGCGCCCTTTGCTCTTCTTTTTACCTATATATGCGCCTAGATTTGTAGTAAGATTATTCCATGTTTAAAGAGGATTCCTTTGTGTTATAAAATCTTTATCATGAGGATTGATGTGTTTCTTGGTTTGTAGTGTAGGAAGATTGAAGTAAAAGGTAGGAGCAAGAGCTTGGAGTCGCCTAGAGTCATCATGTAGCTGCTCCAAAGGATCCTTTCACATTCATTGCCAGAGAGTTAAGATGGAAGCAATCATTGCCAAGGAAACACCACTTCAAGAGGTAGCTGCTCCAAGAGGTCACAACAAGATATATTTCAAGTCTTCTTCATCAACGACATCACCAGTTGCATCATGTTCGAAGACTTCCATCTATCACTTCGAGTTCCATTCATCTTCAAGTATCAACTAGATTCTTCATCAATCAATGCTTCAAGATCAACATGTAGCCGTTCCAAAGGAACTTCTCATCATCATCAAGCATTCCAAAGACATCCATTCAATTTCAGGTCCCTCTGATACATTCAAGCCTCCTTGAGAAGTCATCTACTTCACATATAAGGGAAAGTGTTATCATCAATATCTACACTTCAAAGGACCTTTCAAGTTGGAACACTTCTTCATTGAACATTTGAAGACATCCATCCAAGCTTCAAGTTCTTTCACAATCTTCAAGTCCAGGAGAAATTACATCTAGTGAACTCATTAATTGGCGCCTAGGAGGAAAAGACCTTAAACTTACATTATTAAGTCAGTACTTTAGAAATTGAGCCATTCCTAGTCAATTGGAGTCATAAAATATCAAATACAAAGTCAAATTGGACTTAGGCGCCCCTTCATGTAATTTCCCACCATCATGAGTGCCTAGATCTAGGAAGATCATCCAATTGTGCCTAGGAATAAGATACAAGTCCAAGACCTCAAATTTGAGTGCCTAGAAGTGTGATGGATTGAAGAAGCTACATTGGCGCCTAAGGGTAAGTTGTATCTAATGACATCACCTAATTGAGCGCCTAGGAGGTATAAAGCTTAATATTGACATGAGGACAAGCACTTAGTAAAAGAGAGTTTCTCAAACATTTAAACATGTGAATGAAATCATAGAAATGCACTAAGTCATCTAGGCGCCATTTTCCCCTTGTGTACCCTTAAATTTGTGCCTAAGAAGAAGTTGCTTCAGTTCATTGGAGTGTTTGAGTATTGAGGATTTCTTAGCAATGCTTTGCAACTTTACACTGCCTCCTTCTGACGATTTTTGGGGTAGCAGAAAACCTTTCACCACAGGAAAACACCTCAGAGATATAAAAAATTGAGAGAGGTTATTGTAGAGGCACTCTACGTGATCGTGTTACCTCAGACAGAATGTTTCTAAGTGACATAGTTTTTGAGTAACATCTCGTCAAAGATTGCTACCTTTTTGCACTTTGGACTCTTCAGGGATATCGTCGGTACAATGTAGCTCGGACTGTTTCAACATGTTTGGGTGAAAAATAGGACCATGCCTAGCATAAATGTACCCATTTGGACTCGTTGGAACAATCAGTTTGGTTGCATCAAGAGCAGGATGAAAGTTACACCCCTTTGCAACTTTACACTGCCTCCTTCTGACGATTTTTGGGGCAGCAGAAAACCGTTCACCACGGGAAAACACCTCAGAGATATAAAAAATTGAGAGAGGTTATTGTAGAGGCACTCTACATGATCATGTTGCCTTAGACAGAATGTTTCTAAGTGACACGATTTTTGAGTAACATCTCGTCAAAGATTGCTGCCTTTTTGCACTTTGGACTCTTTAGGGATATCATCGATACAATGTAGCTCGGACTATTTCGACATGTTTGGGTAAAAAAAATGACCATGCCTAGCATAAATGTACCCATCTGGATGCGTTGGAATAGTCTGTTTGGTCACATCAGGAGCAGGATGAAAGTTACACCCCTTTGCAACTTTACACTGCCTCCTTCTGATAATTTTTGGGGCAGCAGAAAACATTTCACCACGGGTAAATGTCTCAGAGATATAAAAAATTGAGAGAGGTTATTTTAGAGGCACTCTACGTGATCATGTTGCCTCAAATGAAATATTTTCTAAGTGACATGATTTTCAAGTAACATCTCGTCAAAGATTGCTGCCTTTTTACACTTTGGACTCTTTAGGGATTTCGTCGGTACAATGTAGCTCGGACTGTTTCGACATGTTTGGGTGAAAAATAGGACCATGCCTAATTTAATTGTACCCATATAGACGTGTTGGAATAGTCATTTTAGTCGCATCAGGAGCAGGACGAAAGTTACACCCCTTTGCAACTTTACACTGCCTCCTTCTGACGATTTTTGGGGCAGCAGAAAACTTTTGACCACGGGCAAATGCCTAAGAGATATAAAAAAAAGAGAGAGATTATTGTAGAGACACTCTATGTGATCGCGTTGCCTAGAACAAAATGTTTCTAAGTGACACAGTTTTTGAGTAACATCTCGTCAAAGGTTGCTACCTTTTTGCACTTTAGACTCTTCAGGGATATCATCGGTACAATGTAGCTCGGACTGTTTCGACATGTTTGGGTGAAAAATAGGACCATACCTAGAATAAATGTACCTATCTGGATGCATTGGAACAATCATTTTGGTCACATTAGGAGCAGGATGAGAGTTACACCCCTTTGCAACTTTACATTGCCTCCTTCTGACATTTTTGGGGCAGTAGAAAACCTTTGACCATGGGTAAATGCCTCAGAGATATAAAAATTGAGAGAGGTTATTGTAGAGACACTCTACCTGATCACGTTTCCTCAAACAGAATGTTTCTAAGTGACACAGTTTTTGAATAACATCTCGTCAAAGATTGCTACCTTTTTGCACTTTGGACTCTTCAGGGATATTGTTGGTACAATGTAGCTTGGACTGTTTCGACATGTTTGTGAAAAATAGGACCATGCCTAGCATAAATGCACCCATATAGACACGTTGGAATAGTCAGTTTGGTCGCATCAGGAGTAGGATGAAAGTTACACCCCTTTGCTACTTTACACTACCTCCTTCTGATGATTTTTGGGGCAGTAGAAAACCTTTCACCACGGGCAAATGCCTCAGAGATATAAAAAATTGAGAGAGGTTATTGTAGAGGCACTCTACGTGATTGTGTTGCCTTAGACGAAATGTTTCTAAGTGACACAGTTTTTGAGTAACATCTCGTCAAAGATTGCTACCTTTTTGCACTTTGGACTCTTTAAGGATATCGTCAGCACAATGTAGCTCAGACTGTTTCGACATGTTTGGGTGAAAAATAGAACCATGCCTAGCCTAAATGTACCCATCTAGATGCGTTGGAACTGCCAGTTTGGTCGCATCAAGAGCAAGACACCAAAAATGTAAAAGTTGCTTTGTGCAACTTGACAACATTGACACTTTTTTGCAACATGACTCAGACTCAAACTAACCCCAAATGACTCAAAGTGACTTAAAATCACCTTGATTTTGGCACCCAATGTATATTATAGAGGTCTAGGTGCTCCTTAGCATTTGAACATCTTAGATGAGCGCCTAGGAAAGGAAAAAACTCTAAGTTTCATCATCATGAGCACCTAGTATCAAGAGACTTTAATGGCTCAAACCTTAGCATGGAGTCCTAAGGTGCATTTCATGTCTCCTTTCATCCATTTTGGTGCCCTTATGTAGATTTTTCAACTTGATTTGGCGCCCTGTATGTGAAGGAAGATCTAAAGGCATGAAAGTGGATGTTGTTTTGTAAGAGTTTGGATCGTCAAAATTGAAAGAAATAAGTCTATTAAGCTTGGGTGCCCTTGGTCTTCTTTTCATTCATTATGAGCGCCTTGGGAGAATGGTATATAGGTCATCATCATGATTGGGCACCCTGGATCCAGAGTGTTGGAGAGATCATCAAACGGTGTCTAGAGGAAGTAGGGTGAGTTATGAGTTTGGTCGCATCAGGAGCAAGACACCAAAAATGCATAACATGATGATGTAAAAATGTGTATATGTGTAAAAATGCAGGAGGAAATAAAAAAAAGACAAACCTTACAAATTAATGTGCATACTTACAACTCAATGTAACATGACTTTACAAAATCAATGTGAATACTTACAAATTAATCCAATGAACCATTCGGGTCTACTCTACTCTTTATTGTGTCAAGTATTGCTTCATGGTCAGACTCACGCACCTTCCACAAGATTTTGTTCAAAGGTCTACCCTGATACTTTATCAAATGAACATTGGATGCTATGACAAGGTTCGAGTAATGAAGAATCTTCCGATGCGTGTCAAAGTCTTGAAATAGCCAAATATTAACACTCTTATGTGGGTACCATCTAAGCCATGTTCCAGTAAAAACCACTGAGCCTGTAGGGTATTCGATGTTTTCTCCATTTGTAACAGGGGCCTCCAATTTCTTTTGGCCTCAACACAACAACATAAGTAATAATCTATTCCCTCTTCATTATCTTCATCTGCAATAACTGCATATACGTGCCCTACATTGATATGTGTAGCAAATTAGATGAAATTAGTCAACATTACAAAAACACTACAAAGTAAGATGACATTACCTGGTTGAACTAGATGAAATTAGATGCATATATGTGCCCTATATTACCTGGTTGAACTAAATCTGATATGTGGTCAAAGTCAACTGATGATTCCATCTGTGTTAGTTCCAGTGCCATTGGGGGTCGATACATGTCAAGTGGGCTAAGATAACTTAACTGCCATTCGTCAACCCACTCCTTTTACTCGCACTCATCCCAGACTTGAATTGTATAGGAAGAACAAAAGCATGACATCTTTCGCGTATGGATACTCCATGAACCTGCAATTGAGTTTCTGAAAGAGTGCATCTCATTTGATCCTGTCAGTGTACAACAGTCCTCATATGGTGCAATGTTAGTATCATCTATCAACCAAAAAAGTCTACAAACTGAAGACTTACCTTCATTACTTGGACCCATGGAAGCATTACACCACTCGACAATCAATTTTGCATTTGTGAACTTTGCATTGTCTTTATACTTTAACTCTTCTCGTGCTATGCCTCTTTTGATACATGCTCCTGCACCATCATACTCCCCCTTTCCATGCCTAGCCTCACAAAAGTTCCACATATGCTGAATACCTATAAAATTATGCCTCCTACTCAGCCAATAGAAATTTCACGAGTTCTTGAATTGTGATGCATAGTTATCCGACCATATGATATGTTGACTGAACGATATGCCCCTTCTAGCCAAATCATTGTAGAACAACTGAAAGCAACCTTGCACGAACTCCGTAGAATGTGTGCGATCATCACTAATATAGAAATTATACTCCCTTATGATCTTTTTGTCATCCTCTGTACTATCATTCGCATGAATGAATGCGATGTACACAGACATAGAAACCTGTGTGGAGTTGTAATATTGTGATTGCACCTCACGCTATGGCTGTAGACTGTAGTTCTCTGGAAAGTCAATGATTGAAACAATGCTACCAACCAGAAATGTGTCCTTGCATAACTTGAATTGCAAGTCCAACCATCGAGCTCTATGGGCATGTCTTGCATACTCATACACTATGTTGTCACGAAATATAGGCATAAACTGATACATTGGAATCCTTTCAATAACTAATTCACACCTCTTTGCTTCTTTACCATATTTTGTATTGTATGCCACTATTTTATACTTACTAAACTCTACTAGTTCATTTCCAACCACATGTGTTATTTCCATATGTTCACATATTGGCAAATGTTGCAAGCCACTGCAACGATGACATGTGCCATCCAAGCATAATTTCTTGTAGAATATTTGACCTTCCTCTCTTTCACATTAAATTCTTGATATGAAGTCTCTTGAAGATGTTGGTGGGGCACATATGGCACAACCCTGCAAATCATTGTTAGTATGCATATCTAAACATATAGACCTATAACCATCAAAATGGTTAGAAAATTCAATATGTAATCTACAACAACAAGTAGTGCGTGTGTGATTTGTCTTGACATAGAAAGGTTTTAGCATTTCAAAATATCTTTGACAAATTTTAATTTGAGGATACTTCTCTAGAAATTTACCATAAAACTGTGTTTGAGTCTCATCCAAAAAATGCTTTGGATGTGGCTCACGGTTCTGACTACCGATTCTCCTTCTTACCACATCCCTTTAATTCGGAGATACCCTTGTGTAATTCTTCCAAAAGTCTTCAATTAGTGATCTCAATGCTTCAACAATTGGTTTATCTTTTCATGGTAGTCTCCCCGAGAATGCCCATAATTCATTGGCATTAGTGTCCTCAATTCTTTGGCGTCTTCCAACGACTCTTGATAAAGTTTTCCTATTAATTCTCAATTCTTGACTCGTCTTTCTAATGAGACGAGCTTTCCTCATTTGACTACTTACTATAGTCGATGTATTCACACGCCGTGTTGCATTACTATCTTTTGTGCGTGAGGTGTTACCCACACTCTCATACACACTCATTAGATTCTTGACAATAGATTCTTAGCTTCTATCTCTTCCTGTGTTGGTTTAATTTTTGATCGTTTCCTCGGCATGATGGAGAATTTGCCTGTAGCATGATAAAGAGACCAATATTACTTCCTAAGAAATGAATACAAGATAATAGTGGGATTCTATTTTTATTATGTTGTAAGGATTTATTCTTGTATAGTTTGACATCATGGTATGTTAAGGTCTGTTTATTACACATAATTATTAAATAGCCCAAGTGTAGAAAATATACATGGCATCATGTGAGATTGTAGGCTGCTTTCTTGATTGGGAATGTGTCTATTTTAAACATGTATGACAAAGCATGATAAAGTAATTCAATCCAAACTAAGGAAAATGTAAATAACATGCATGTAAAGACTTGACATACCTAAAAAATGAAGATTCGAATGGAGAGAGTAGCCAATTATGTAGTGTTTTTTTCTTCTCTCATCAGACTCCTCAACAATTTGAGTTTTTCACCACTTGCTTCCTTTTCAATGTTAAATTGAATAACACTCAAATATAATTACTAAAAACAATACTATTAACCAATCTATAATGTTAAATTCCTAAAATTGAATCACAATTAACATTGCAACACTACAAAAATTGAAACTTGAATAGATATATATCAAACTTGGTGTGAAAACTATGTTATTTCCTCCTTCTCAAGTTGGAAAAGCAGAAAAGGTGGTGGAAAGATCATGCAAAGGTTGTACAATGTGTCAAATGTGCATGTGAACTTCCCAACAACATGAAAGCACTTCTTTTTTGTCGAAGCACGTGCAGAATCAGTATGAAAATAGAGCATGTGGGCTTGGATCATGGGGGTCAACACTTTTTTACCATTTCTATAGCAAGACAAAATGCACTCGTGTTTTGTCCTGCTATAGATTGATCACATCCTGTGCATTTCTCTTTCCAAACCCTCCCCTTCAGACTTGAATGACCACAAGATTTTTGAGGGAGAACTTTTCCTGTTTCCTGCAAGAGCTTGCCAAATGCTCCGCCATATGATAGGCATAACAATGAAGGGGAAAGCCCTCATAATCAAGTTCTTGATAGAAAATGCCCATCGAGGAAGAAAGACAGATCTTCTTTGGAAGCAGAAGTTCTAGTTTCTGACAAATCCTTATCCAAGCATAAATAGCAAGGGTTCTGTCAAGTGATTGCCAATCCACTTCCACAAAGTCTCCTGAAGACTTCCTGATTGATTCCAAAACATCCACACCCCAAAACTGGAGAGGCAATCAATATAATTGAACCCATAAATCTACATTTGATGACAGAAACCCTCAACACTATACCTTAATCCCTAATCCCTCAACCCTCAACCCTAATTCGTCATCCCTCAACTCTAATCCCTCATCCCTAAACCCTAAATTCTATCCCTATTCCTAAACCCTCAATAGACTTGATACTATACGTTAAACCCTACTCCCTTATCCCTAAACCCTCCAACCCTATCCCTAATCCTTATACCCTCCACACTCTACTTCAACCCTAATCCCTCAACCCTCAACCCTATCCCTAAACCCTTGACCTTAGAACCTCAACCCTCAACCCTCAACGTCAAACCCAAATCGCTCAACCCTTAACTATGATCCCTCAACCCTAAACCCTAAACCCTAAAGCCTCAACCCTCAACATCAAATCCTAATCCCTCGACCCTTCACTCTAATCCCTCAACCCTAAACCCTATCCCTAAACCCTCAACACTATACCTTAAATCCTAATCCCTCAACCCTCAACCCTAAACCTTATCCCTAAAGCCTAATCCCTTAACCCTCAACCCTAATCCGTCATCCCTCAACTCTAATCCCTCATCCCTAAACCCTAAATGCTATCCCTATTCCTAAACCCTCAACAGACTCGATACTATACCTTAAACCCTAATCCCTTATCCCTAAACCCTCTAACCCTATCCCTAATCCTTATACCTTCCACACTCTACTTTAACCCTAATCCCTCGACCCTCAACCCTATCCCTAAACCCATGACCCTCAAACCTCAACCCTCAACCCTCAACATCAAACACTAATCCCTCAACCCTTAACTCTGATCCCTCGACCCTCAACCCTATCCCTAAACCCTAAAGCCTCAACCCTCAACGTCAAATCCTAATCCCTCAACCCTTCACTCTAATCCCTCAACTCTAAACCCTATCCCTAAACCCTCAACACTATACCTTAAACCCTAATCACTCACCCTCAACCCTCAACCTTATCCCTAAACCCTAATCCCTCAACCCTTAACCCTAATATGTCATCCCTCAACTCTAATCCCTCATCCCTAAACCCTAAATGCTATCCCTATTCTGAAACCCTCAACAGAATCGATACTATACCTTAAACCCTAATCCCTTATACCTAAACCCTCCAACCCTATCCCTAATCTTTATACCATCCACACTCTATTTTAACCCTAATCCCTTGACCCTCAACCCTATCCCTAAACCCTTGACCCTCGAACCTCAACCCTCAACCCTCAATGTCAAACCCTAATCCCTCAACCCTTAACTATGATCCCTCGACCCTAAATCCTAAACCCTAAACCCTCAACCCTCAACCCTCAACGTCAAATCCTAATCCCTCAACCCTTCACTCTAATCCCTCAACTCTAAACCCTATCCCTAAACCCTCAACACTATACCTTAAATCCTAATCACTCAACCCTCAACCCTCAACCTTATCCCTAAACCCTAATCCCTCAACCCTTAACCCTAATATGTCATCCCTCAACTCTAATCCCTCATCCCTAAACCTAAATGCTATCCCTATTCTGAAACCCTCAACAGACTCGATACTATACCTTAAACCCTAATCCCTTATACCTAAACCCTCCAACTCTATCCCTAATCCTTATACCCTCCACACTCTACTTTAACCCTAATCCCTCGACCCTCAACCCTATCCCTAAACCCTTGACCCTCGAACCTCAACCCTCAACCCTCAATGTCAAACCCTAATCCCTTAACCCTTAACTATGATCCCTCGACCCTAAATCCTAAACCCTAAACCCTCAACCCTCAACCCTCAACGTCAAATCCTAATCCCTCAACCCTTCACTCTAATCCCTCAACCCTAAACCCTATCCCTAAACCCTCAACACTATACCTTAAATCCTAACCCCTCAACCCTCAACCCTAAACCTTATCCCTAAACCCTATCCCTCAACCTTCAACCCTAATCCATCATCCCTCAACTCTAATCCCTCATCCCTAAACCTAAATGCTATCCCTATTCCTAAACCCTCAACAGACTCGATACTATACCTTAAACCCTAATCCCTTATCCCTAAACCCTCCAACCCTATCCCTAATCCTTATACCCTCCACACTCTACTTTAACCCTAATCCCTCAACCCTTAGCCCTATCCCTAAACCCTTGACCCTCAAACCTCAACCCTCAACCCTCGACATCAAACCCTAATCCCTCGACCCTTAACTCTGATCCCTCGACCCTCAACCCTATCCCTATACACTAAACCCTAAAGCCTCAACGCTCAACGTCAAATCCTAATCCCCCAACCCTAAACCCTATCCCTCAACCCTAAACCCTATCCCTAAACCCTCAACACTATACCTTAAACCCTAATCCCTCAACCCTCAACCCTAAACCCTAATCCCTAAACCCTAATCTGTCATCCCTCAACTCTAATCCTTCATCCCTAAACCCTTAATGATATCCCTATTCCTAAACCCTCAATAGACTCGATACTATACCTTAAACCCTAATCCCTTATCCCTAAACCCTCCAACCCTATCCCTAATCCTTATACCCTCCACACTCTACTTTAACCCTAATCCCTCGATCCTCAACCCTGTCCCTAAACCCTTGACCCTCGAACCTCAACCCTCAACCCTCAATGTCAAACCCTAATCCCTCAACCCCTAACTCTTATCCCTCGACCCTCAACCCTATCCCTAAACCCTAAACCCTAAAGCCTCAACCCTCAACGTCAAATCCTAATCCTTTAACCCTTCACTCTAATCCCTCAACCCTAAACCCTATCCCTAAACCCTTAACACTATACCTTAAACCCTAATCCCTCAACCCTCAACCCTAAACCTTATCCCTAAACCCTAATCCCTCAACCCTCAACCCTAATCCGTCATCCCTCAACTCTAATCCCTCATCCCTAAACCCTAAATGCTATCCCTATTCGTAAACCCTCAACATACTCGATACTATACCTTAATCCCTAATCCCTTATCCCTAAACCCTCCAACCCTATCCCTAATCCTTATACCCTCCACACTCTACTTTAACCCTAATCCCTCGACCCTTAACCCTATCCCTAAACCCTTGACCCTTGAACCTCAACCCTCAACCCTCAATGTCAAACCCTAATCCCTCAACCCTTAACTCTGATCCCTCGACCCTCAACCCTATCCCTAAACCCTAAACCCTAAAGCCTCAACCCTCAACATCAAGTCCTAATCCCTCAACCCTTCACTCTAATCCCTCAACCCTAAACCCTATCCCTAAACCTTCAACACTATACCTTAAACCCTAATCCCTCAACCCTCAACCCTCAACCTTATCCCTAAACCCTAATCCCTCAACCCTCAACCCTAATCCATCATCCCTCATCCCTAAACCCTAAATGCTATCCCTATTCCTAAACCCTCAACAGACTCAATACTATACCTTAAACCCTAATCCCTTATCCCTAAATCCTCCAACCCTATCCCTAATCCTTATACCCTCCACACTCTACTTTAACCCTAATCCCTCGACCCTCAACCCTATTCCTAAACTCTTGACCCTCGAACCTCAACCCTCAACCCTCAACGTCAAACCCTAATCCCTCAACCCTTAACTCTGATCCCTCGACCCTCAACCCTATCCCTAAACCCTAAAGCCTCAACCCTCAATGTCAAATCCTAATCCCTCAACCCTTCACTCTAATCCCTCAACCCTAAACCCTATCCCTAAACCCTCAACACTATACCTTAAACCCTAATCCCTCAACCCTCAACCCTAAACCTTATCCCTAAACCCTAATCCCTCAACCCTCAACCCTAATATGTCATCCCTCAACTCTGGTCCCTCATCCCTAAACCCTAAATGCTATCCCTATTCCTAGACCCTCAACGGGCTCGATACTATACATTAAACCCTAATTCCTTGTCCCTAAACCCTCCAACCCTATCCCTTAACCCTAATCCCTCGACCCTCAACCCTATCTCGAAACCCTTAACCCTCGAACCTCAATGTACTCAACCCTCAACATCAAACCCTAATCCCTCAACCCTTAACTCCGATCCCTCGACCCTTAACCCTTAAAACTTGAACCGTAAAACCTATCCCTACATACTCGACACTCGACACTATATCTTAAACCCTAATCCCTTAACCCTCATCCCTAAAGCCTCAACCCTAAATCATTAAACCTTCAACCCTAAACCCTATCCCTAATCCCTCTACCCTCAACACTCTTATTTAACCCTAATTCCTTTACCATTAAACCTATCCCTCAACCTCAACCCTCAACCCTCAACCCTCAACCCTCAACTCTCAATAGTAAACCCTAATTCATCAACCCTAAACCCTAAACCCTAATCCCTCAAACCTAAACCTATCCCTAAACCATCAACCCTCAACACTATACCTTAAACCCTAGTCCCTATCCCTCAACCCTTAACCCTTAAAAGTTAAACCCTATCCCTACACCCTCAACACTTGACACTATATCTTAAGCCTTAAACACCCATCCCTAAATCCTCAACCCTCAATCCTTAAACCTTCAACCCTAAACCCTATCCCTAATCCCTCTACCCTCAACACTTTAACCATAACCTCGACATTAAACACTAATTTGTTACCCCTAAACCCTAATCCGTCAAACCTAAACCCTATCCCTAAACCCTCAATCCTCAACACTATACCTTAAACCCTAATCCATCAACCCTAAAACCTAATCCCTCAACCCTAAAACCTAATCCCTCAACCGTAAAACCTAATCCCTCAACCCTCAACTCTAAACACTATCAATAAACCCTCAACCCTCGACACCATACCTTAAACCCTATGAGAAAAGTTTTGCGTATGGTACATCCACAGTGAGTAATTAACAGTTGAAATAAGAAGGATGATCATTATGAGAAAAGATTTGCATTGGGGTACATCTATGTTTCTTGCTGTCCACCCCGCACTTAGGGAAGGTATATTGTTATGAAACAGGCAAATAATCTCCCATTGTTTACTAGCTCTATCCACAAGAGCTACTAAACTATACCTTAAACCCTAATCCCTCAACCCTAAACTTTCAACCCTAAACCCTATCCCTAATCCCTTTACCCTCAACACTCTACCTTAAACCTAATCCCTCGACCTTTAACCCTAAACGCTATCCCTAAAGCCTCAACCCTAAACCCTAATCCCTCAAGGTCCTAAACTCTAATCCCTTATCCCTAAACTATAAATCCTATCCCTAAACGCTCAACCCTCAACCTTAAACCTTAATCACTCAATCCTTATCCACCCCTCTCCTCCCCTATCTGGCTCACTCCCATCTCTACCCTCCTCTGCCCTCGACACTATACATACATACATATAGGCATACATAGATACATACATACATACATACATATAGGTATACATACATACATACATGATTAATAGCCTTGAACAGAAAAAAATTTAAGGGGAACACAACGTGAGCACGTTATGCTCGCGTTATGTCAAACATGACAAACAACACATTTTTGAGGAAAAGGAAAAATGCAAAGCAAAACATAACGCGAGTGTGTTATAACGCGCTTGCGTTATGTTTTGCTTTGGGAATCCCAAGCCTTGGGCTTGGGATTTGCTTTGGATTTCCAACCCAAAGGGTTGGAGTGCCTTTTGAACAGTCATAGACATGTTTTTCCATATTCTTCAAGATTTCACATAATTTCGTTCATGCTAACCCTTAGATTTGCACGTGTTTCAAGGTCGAACAAATTGAACCCCTGGGTAATGATAGGCTTTTTCTTAGCTATTTAATGATGTGATTTTTTTCACATTTTAACAATGTTAAGCCTTTCATCTTTAATTTCTTTTGTTTGTGTGTCCGTTTTTGGGCAAAAACCACTGTTTGGTCTTTTTTTCATTGTAAATTAACTATTCATTGAAATTTAAAAAAAATACATATTTAGAAACTAGACTCCATTCTACAAATATTAAAAAAAGAAAAAAAATAATTTTCAATTAGTTTTCAAAATTTATAGGGGTAGCACGGCCAAAATTCTATTTTTTAGAATGTGTCCACTTTGAAAATTAGTAAAAAATCAAATATTCATCAAAAAATTATCAGAAAAATTGGGCATAAACTACATGCTATTAGCTAATTTCTCACTAAAACGATTTTAAAAATACCAAAAAAAAGTTGACCTTTTGAGGGAGCCACAAAACATGCTATGTTATGTTTTTTTGACAAAAACAACACCAATTTCTATGGCTCCCTCTTTTGAACCCCTTAATCTATGCCATTTTCAAAAAAAATAGTAGTTTAGAAAGTAGACTCGGAGCACTACAAAAATTGTTTTGGTTGCATCTCCAAATTTTGAGTGTAACTATGCTCAATTTCTCATCCAAGGCCAGTATTTCTTGATTTTAGAAAAAACGTGGCCACTTAAGACCCCTTTTTGGCCCCCCATCTTCTTGCACTTACCCAATGAGTGCATGAGATAAAAAACTTAACCATAGATACAACATCAAACACAAGAGACACCAAATTTACGTGGAAAACCCCAAGGTGGGGAAAAACCAGGTAGAGGATTAACTCTCAATATATATTGCAATCTTGAAATAATGATGTTCAGGTTTGGTCACTCCACAGGCCTAAACATACTGGCTTACTGCCATGAAGAACAACTAGGTCTAGCAGGCTCACTGCCTCAACCCTAAACCTAGCAAGATTAAAATAAGGGTTGTTAAACCTTGAGGGCTGTTAAACCCTATTCACTACCATGATCAATACCTTTCTCAATTTGTGACTGAAGTATAATAATTTCCCTACTCTACCTTTCCTCTTGCCTAGTCTTCCTCTTCTCTACTTTTCCTCTTCTTTGCTCTTCCTCTTCTTTCCCCTACCTCTTCTCTACTCTTCCTTTTGGACATTTCTTAATATCTTTCCATTTTTTTCTCATGGACACCTTTTCCATGACTCAACTACAAGTATTTATACACTACATCAAACTTGGAATGATCATCAAGGTTGGCATCACAATCATCAACCATTGGAACAACCTCCAAGGTCGGTATTATAAACATTTACAAAATAGCTCCTAACCTATTTCAACATTATACAAAGGAAATGAAATGAAAATTACACCATGCCTTAGCTGGGACTCAAACACAATCTTCCACACTACAACACGCTTCCTCAATCTTCTAGAGATCTCTGTAATTACTAGGATCAACCAGGTCGGCCAAGACTGGTTACACGCTACATTATCTGGGAACAATCTTCACACACTAACTTAATTTCTTAATGTGGACCAAAGTCTAGATAGGAACATGATTTGGAGACATCCACAAGCATGCTATAATCATTAGGAGCAACCGCACAAACCTTAACCACTTTATCCATAGGAATCTTCTCACCGAAACACATAAAATTTATTGTCTTCGACTGTCATAAAAGAAAGATAGCTTACTGACCACCAAACCATGAACCATTACAATTGTAGCCACTTATCATTATCCTAGACTTCCCTCTAGAACTATAGAGCCAAATACTTTATTACAGAGGAATGCGGAGTAGAATACTTTCTTCCTGTCCCAACTGAACTTACAGAAAAAGCAAGTTTCACTCTGGTGAACACAAATCACTTAGGTCTTCATGCGGATGGCTCAAACCTAGAATGTAGAATCCTTAGACATACCTCTAACTTACTTCCAATCCATAGACTACAATCTTCAAGTTGGAGCAAATGCGGAGCAGTTTACCAGACTATTCTTCAGCATACAACTTACTGTCTGTACTGCACTTCTCTGTAGCTCACTTGTCTCTTTTAGAGAGGGTAATTTTCTCAATATCCTTAACATACAAGTCTTCTAAACAAGTAATAGAATAAGGTATAGTTGACACCAATGACAACAAGGATATGTTGTCATCAATGACAACACCAATTAGGCACATACTTGCAACAAGAGTCATCACCCAGGTACACCTTCCCACAATTGAACTCTTCATACTTTGTGAACCAACTTCAATGTGAGGTCATATGGAAAGAAGCACCAGCGTCAATCAGCCACACACCTTCTAATGCATGGGTGGCCAGGGTAGCAATAAAAGCATCACCATCATCTTGTGATTTGTCAGAATCTGAATTAGAGGTGTTCTTCTTTTTCTTCTTTTCCTCCTTGCACTCCTTTCGGAAATGCCCAATTTTGCCACAATTCAAACACACTTCCTTGGACTTTGCAGGAGATTTGGATCTCCCACAGGATTTGGATTTGCTCTTTTCATCTTTCTTGTCCTTCTTCTTCCCTTTCTCCTTGGGTCTACCATGAACCACAAGAGCCTCCTTAGCTGACTCATAAGACTTTCTCCACATTTCTTTAGATAATAGCAAAGACACCACCACTTCATCCATCTTGAAGGTGGTGGTAGTACTCCCAATGGACATAACAAGGTGGTCCCATGACTCTGGAAAAGAACAAAGAAAGGTCATGCAATGATCCTCCTCCTCCATCTTCACACCAATGGAAGTCAACTATGCAACTAACATGTTGAAGGCATTCAGGTGATCTGCATCTAATCCTCCATCTTCCATCCTTAGAGAATACAACTTCTTCCTTAGAAATAACTTGTTTACCAGGGATTTGGCATGATAAACATCACCAAGTTTCTTCCATAGCTCTTTCATGGTCTTCTCTTCATGAACATTCAACAAGATAGAATCAGCTAAAAAGAGTCTCACGAGACCCTTAGATTTACGATCTTTGAGATCCCAATCTACCTATGCCATTGCTATTGGTTTTATTCCAGAAATTGTTTCCCATAGGTCTATGTCAACAAGCATGTCTTGCATTTTAAGTTTCTATAACTCGAAATTGCTGCCATTAAACCTTTCCAAATCTATACTTCTAGATGTGCCTATCATCTTCTTCCTGCAACAAGATTGTAGAATACTCTGCATAGACTCCCAATTAATCAAAGATTAGCTCAAAAAACCCTACCTAACAACTAGGATCAAAGGTGATCAAGATCTAATACCAACTGAAAGGAAGCAAGGTATGCGGAATACACTTCCTACACCAACCTAATGAAGGTAATAGTATGCAAATTCTTTAAAATCCTTACAATTGCAGTAATGTTAAACACATAACATTAAGATTATAGCAGCAACACAAACATAGAAAGAGATTGACATAAGATATATCATGGGGAAAACCTTTTTAGGTAAAAAACCCCACAATCCAAAACCTGCATAATGTATTAACAAATCTGTAAAGGATTACAATACACCTGCAATGTAAGTTCTTCTAGGACTCTACAAATGTTATTTTTGGAGTGATTCCGATAGCATAACAGTACCTATATAAACACTATGCAAACTACAACTCCAAAACGCTACATTATATAGAGTTACAAGGCAATATTGAGAAGCGTCTAGAGATGGGCATCCATCTTGGCCACATGGCCAAAGGACACTTGACTAACATGTTTTCACCTTTCTTACATCTGTCATAACATGGAAGATTTGACTTCCCAAGGTAGAACGCTCCAAGGCTAAAAATAGGCAATGACATATGCTCTTACGCATCTTATAGCTATCATAAAAATCTGCAACATGACAATACTTAATGTTGTAAGAGAATCCATCATATACGACTAAAAATATCATATTCCTCTTACAACATGTCATAACCCAACTTGGGTGCCCAAAGATGCCTTTCTCTCATGCAAATATACTTTACGACACTTGTCTTCACTTGTCATAGGAATCTCTATACTTGTCTCTTACACGTCATAGATTCTATCATGTAAAATAACTCCTCCGTATGATTTGGACAATACCTAGTGTTGAGCCTGTGGTATTGTAATGTAATAAAATAAACAAAGAAGAATTGAGTTTCTGCAAATAGGCAAACTCGCTGAGAGTTGTGAATTGCCTCTGAAAAACTAAGTTTTTTTTATTTCCATTTGAAATATATAGGCTTACATATCATATGAAGGGTCACATTACCCTTGGAATACAAAAAGAGCTACTAGAAGGTGAAACTAATTACAAAAATTCAAAAGAACTTAAAAAATTAGGAAATTTTTGATCTTCCCCTTGGCAGGGTCATAACTCCTAGCTATTTTATCAGAATTTAGATTTCTTGGACTCGTTGGAAAGTTAAACTAATTATCTAGTTGTCTTGATCCCTAATTCCACTCCGAAGGCCTCCAAAAATGCAATTTACTAAGATGTAGAAAATACCAAAAATTATATTTTTGATATTTTCCCTAAAATACCACTCAAATGACCCTGGACTGGATCAATGCTTCCCCCTTAAGAGGCAATGGGCTCCATTGCATCAATACTCTGCAGCAACTAAAGAAACTGCTTTGGAATTTGATCCCTGGTGAACTACTTGCCTTGATGAGGAATTTTTTCTACCTAAACCACACGGTAAAGGGGAATGTATTATTTCTTCAGTGTCTTGACCAAGACATCAGTGATCTGATCAGTTGTGGGTGGAGCAATAGTGTCTGGATTCAATTTTGTGCTGCTGATATGTTCTGCCACTTCTAAAGTATCCAGTAATGGTGGAAAGTAGGGACGCAATAACTCAGCATTGAAAATAGGATGTGCAGTCCTAGAAAAGATGGTAGGTTAAGCTCAAAAGTATTCTCACCTATTTGCTTTGTGATGGTATATGGCCCATATCGAATGGGGTGAAGTTTCTTGTATGGCCCTTGAAGCCTCTCTTTTTGAAGGTGAAGCCATACCTTATCTCCAACATTGAATTGATTAGGTATACGATGCTGATCATGCCTGTCCTTATATTTCTAGCTAGTATGCTGCAATATCTCTTGAACTTGCTTGTGGATATGGTAGATTTTCTCAACAAACTTGGTTTCCTTATCTACTTCCTTTTCAGCATGTGATAAGGAAACATCTGAAATGACTGGCATTGCCACATCAATAGGAGATAATGGTTGATACCCAAGACACACTTCAAATGGACCATGCCCTATGGAACCATGCAAGGCACAATTGTAGCTATGTTACACATATGGTAGACTCTCATCCCAAGTGCAAGGATGTTTTGAGTGGTACATCCGCAAAATATGAAGAATCATTCGGTTCACTACCTCAGTTTGTCCATCCATCTACGGATGGAATGCAGTAGACTTGGTCAAGTATCCATCAGATCCCATAGTGTTGTCCAAAAGTTGTTTAGAAACCTACTATCTATGTTAGAAATGATGCGCTATTGTAGACCAAAACGAACCCAAACATTTTCAAAGAAAAGCTTGGTAGTTTCCTATGCAGATATCCCCTTCTTGCAAGCTACTAGGATAGCCATCTTTGAAAATCTATCTACCACCACATACACATAATCATATCCACGTTTTGTGGATGGTAGGCCAGACATGAAATCTATTGAAACAGATTGCCAAGGTTTGACAGGAATAGGAAGAGGTGTGTAGAGTCCTTGCTTATGATTGGCAGGCTTTGCAATGGCGCAAGCTGTGTAAGATCGGATGTACAAAGTGACATCATGTCATAGTCTGGGCCAATAGAAATACCTTTGAAGTATAACAATGGTTTTCTCCTTTCCAAAGTGTCCTGCAACATAGCTGCAGTGTGTCTCCCATATCATCTTTTGTTGCTCCTTATCTGGAACATAGATGTGTCCCATGTGATAGAGAATACCATCCTACAAATAAAAGTTAGGAACTGGTGGCCACAAGCATCTAGTACTACTGTTAAAGCTTTGATTGGAGGTCTTCTCAAGCAGTCTGCAACTTTATTACCACTTTCCTTTTTGTGGAAAATATTGAGGTGAAACTGTTGCAAGTAGGCAGCCCTTCTTTGATGCTTGTCATTTTGCAGCTTTCCTTATGTCTGTAGGAATTGTAGAGGCTTGTGATCTGTGTGGATTATAGTCTCCTTCCCCAAGATATAATGTTTCCATTGCTTGCAGGCTTGAACAATGGCATATAATTCCTTATCATATGTACGATACCTTCATACTGTATCAGAAAAGGTTGCACTATGGTAGGCAATTGGATACCTGTGTTGCATGAGCACTGCCCCAAGTGCGTAATTTGATGCATCTATTTCAATTTCAAAAGATTGTGTCAAATCAAAAAGTATCAATACTGGTGCAGAACATAACCTCTTTTTCAATTCTATAAATGCTTTTTCTTGTGCTTCTATCCAATAGAACCTTGCTCTTGCTCCTCTCCTGAGTGCTTGATTCATGGGTCATGCTAAATGTGAAAACCTAAGTACGAACCTATGATAGAAGCTAGTCAATCCCAAAAAACTATGAAGTTCTGTGAGATTCTTGGGAGATGGCCAGTCTTTGATGACTTGTATCTTTTCAGGATCCACATGAATACCCTTGTTGTCCACAATGTATCCCAAGTATTGAATACTTACCATTCCAAATGAACACTTATCTTTGTTGGCGTAGAGCTGATGTTGTTGCAGGGTTGACAGTACTTATTGAACATGCTGCAAATGCTCACCCCATGTCTTGCTAAAAATGAGGATGTCATCCAAGTACACAACAACAACATAATTAGTGAATGGTCTCAAAACATCATTCATCATTCTCATGAAGGTAGTAGGGGCATTAGTCAAGCCAAATGGCACAACTTACCACTCAAACAAACCCTCCTTGGATTTGAAGGCAATTTTCCATACATTTGTTGATTCAATTGGCACTTGATGGTATCCAAATTTCAGGTCAATTTAGGTGAAAAACTTAGCCCCTCTAAGTTGGTCCAACAAGTCATCAATGTGAGGGAGTGGGTATCAGTTCTTCACAGTGATCTTGTTGAGGACCTGATAATCGATGCAAAGCTGCCATGTTCCATCTTTTTTTTTTGGCAAGAACAATTGGGCTGCCACATGGTGAAGCACTTGGGTGAATATGTCCTTTTTGAATCAGCACTTGGATCTGCCTCTTGATCTCATCATTCTCCAAAATTGATCACCTATATAGTGACCCATTTGGTAATGGTGTCCCTAGAATTAGATCAATTGAATGCTTGACTTGACAGTGGAGTGGTATCCCTATTGGTGAGGTAAAAACATCTTCATATGATGACAATATTTTATCCATCTATTTTTGCTAAGTGGAAGTGGTGGCCATTTTGTCATGGGTATTGGCTATAACTGACCTCTTTCTCTCATTTCAAACCATTAATAGAACAAATTTTCTAGTATGAGCAATTAAATGCTTACATTGTTTTGCAGTAATCAAAGATATTGGTTGTGTAGGACTTACCTCAGGTATTCAATACTTCTTTTCTCCTAGTTTGATAGTGACACTGCGAGGTCTGGATTCATATACACCATGATGTGTGTACATATATGGGTGCCCCAACAATACATAACACATCCAATGGTGCCACATCACATATGACTTCATCTTTGAATGGTTTGATAGAATAAGGTAAGTGACATTGCTTATTTACCTGAATACCCTGACTTTGATTGCTTACCCATCCCACATGATATGGCTATGGATGAGGTGTGGTCCACAAGTTCATCCTTTTAACAATCTCAGCAGAGATTAGATTCTTTTGACTTCCACTATCAACAATGAAAAGGAGAGCCTTACCATTTACCCACATTTGTGAGTGGAATAAACGCTCCTCATCTTCACAAGGTAAAATCCTCGTAGTAGCGACTGTGGCATAGGGGTTAGCTTCAATTAATTAGTCATCATTCCTTTGCTCAAAAGAGTCCGCAGGCAATGGTTCAGGTTCAGGTTCAACTTCTTTTTCTTACAACCCTGTCATCAATGTCTTGGCGGCTCGACAGTCCTTCGTGTTATATCTTGGGCTTCTATGGAATTCACACCACATCTTCTTTCCACTCTTGTTTTCTATTGATGATGCTTGTGAGGTGGAATCCTTGGCTGGTTGTTTTCCCATGAATTTGCTACCACCTTCATTCTTTGATTTATTATTTGAAAAAAATCTTTTTTCCCTTTTTGTTTGAAATTTTCCTCAATCTTTACTGCATATTTGTAGGCAACCCCCAAGGTCTCAATATTGAGAAAATCCATCTCTGTTTGGATATAGTGATGAAGTTTGCTGCAGTACTTCAGAATTAGATGCTTTTCTATATCCATGATGCCAAGCTTTGCTAAAAGAGCATGGAACACATTAGTGTAATCCTGAATAGATTGATCCTTCTTCTGGAAAAGCATCTACAACTCCATATATTTATCCTCATATGAATTTTTAGGATAATATTCTCCCTTGATATGTTCCACAAACTCTCCCCAGTAGGGTTCACCTTGAGTTGCTTCATCAAATTCTATATCAAGGTTTTCTCTAAACGACATTCTATTTTCCCATGATTGTTTTACATGATGCTCAGCTTTGAGGAGAGCAAATGCTATTTTTTCACCATTAGAAAATTGATTCATAGAAAAATATCTTTCTAATTTTGACAGCCAATCATCAACAGCATCTGCATTTATTTTGTCTTCAAAATTTGGAATAACAAAATTTACCTACACTTTGAAAGGAGTGTGACCACCAAATGGTACTCCACCCATGTTAGGTTGTTGATTTCATTGAAGAAGATAAGAAAATTGATTCATCATTTCCTCATGTTGTTTTTCCAAAGCTTCTTCCACCATCACCTTAAAAGGGTCTAAATGTTCCCCTTGTTCTGACATTTTTGGTCGAGTGCACCTCAAAGGAAGATAATCTGATGGGTCATGTGTCTTCAACCCCAACTTTTGATAACCTGACCATATGCGGTGTGACATACTGGAGTGAGCCACTCTAATACCACTGATCTATCCAACAATACGTAGCATTGAGTCTGTGGTATTGTAATGCAATAAAATAAACAAAGAAGAATTGAGTTTCTGTAAATAGGCAAACTCGCTGAGAGTTGTGAATTGCCTCCAAAAAATTGAGTTTTATTTATTTCCATTTGAAATATATAGGCTTACATATCATATGAAGGGTTACATTACCCTTGGAATACAAAAAGAGCTACTGGAAGGTGAAACTAATTACAAAAATTCAAGAGTACTTAAAAATTTAGGAAATTTTTGATCTTCCCCTTGGTAGGGTCATAACTCCTAGCTATTTTATCAGAATTTAAACTTCTTGGACTCATTGGAAAGTTAAACTAATTATCTAGTTTGAGCTACCCGATTGCTAAGGCTTAATCCCAAGCAACTGATAAAGTCTTGAGCCCTAATTCCGCTCTGAAGGCCTCCAAAAATGCAATTTACTAAGATGTAGAAAATACCAAAAATTATATTTTTGATATTTTCTCAAAAATACCACTCAAATGACCCTGGACTGGATCACCGTAATAATCTAAGATGCTGACACATGGCATATTATTGCCATCTCAAATGGGATGCCCAAATCCACATGTGTTTGACTTGACCATCCAAAGAATATTCCATGTAAGATGACATGTCATATTGCCATCTCAAACTAAATGCCAAAACAATGTGCAAGTAAATATAAAAATGAGCAAATAAATAAATAAATAATCAAATAACCAATGCTAGGAATTGCAAGGTTGAGACACCTTAATTCCCAACAATAGCGACAATGAAATTAGTAAAATCAACATGATTGGGCACTTGGGCATGCTTTATGAAGTAGAAAATCACTACCCTAATATATATTTATGCATAAAAACAAACATAAATAAAAGCAAATCCATTTTTGTATTTATCTTGCACCAATGGCCTTCCTTTGAGGCATTTTGTGAAATAGTTAAATATTTTGTTATGCCTTGCAATAAATATAAGGAAAAATATAAATATCAATTAATATATTAAATTTAAATTATACATCCCACTTAAAATTAGTTATAATATAAAACTATTTAAGATTTTTTATTTAAAAACTTATTATCTTTTAAATTATGTATTATAAATATTAATTTTAAAAAAAATATGAAGTTTAATTTTTTTTAAATATAAAAAGGTTATTAAAAAATATAAGAATATTGAAAGTTCTAATTAGTTCTTTTTTCTAATTCATTATATGAACAAAGTTAATATAAAATAATATAAATATAAAAAAAATTAAAATTTTCACTTTTTTAATATCTTTGTAATTAACAAATTCTAAATACAAAGTGAAGATAGTAGCTAGATTCCTTTTATATTTTTAATTTTTTTTAGTTTTGTTTCTAAATAACAAATTATAAATACAAAGTGAAGATAGCTAGCTAACTAACTAGATTCTTTTTATATTTTTTAAATTGTTTAGTTTTGTTTATTTTAGTTTTTATTTTTGGTAAACTTTTACTTTTTTAACATCTTTCTAATTAACAAATTATAAATACAAAGCAAAGGCATTTAATAGCTACAATGATTTTATATATATTGTATATAATTTATAAATAAGTGCCACTAGTGGCAAGTATTTACCTTTATAGTATTGTAATTATAAAACATGTTTTGTAATTGGAAAAATATATGTTTAGAACAACTATTATTTAAAAAATTGTTTCTATAAATAACAAGTTGGATGTTAGGATTAATGTGTCATCAACCTTGTAAATCCTATGTAATTAATTACTCCTAATATTGTTTGTAAATCATTCATAAGGGATGAATTATTCACCAAGTAGCAATCTTGTTTCAATCGTATGTTTTGTCTCGATACATGACGAATGTAGGTTATTCAGGGGGGTTGCAGGAGGTACCCACTGTGGGATCCAGGGGTTGTGCATACTGATGGGGATCCAGGGGCAATTCCCCTAGAAGCCACATTATATATATAAATTATCATTGTAAGTTTGGGCTGTTATCATTAGGTCATATATCTGATGGTAGAGATTTTGTTGGCTTATCTTGTCTTAGAAGGCAACCCCTTTATGAGGATACTATATTATGTTTATGTATGATAGAGTATTAGAGGCACTGCTAGATTGAAGACTAAAAAGGAGATTGATAGTGTTGTATTGTAAATTCTATTGAAGTTAATACATACTAGTGCATCACTTCTTATGTGGAGTTATTTTTCTTGAAAGAGTTTCTCAATATAAACATTGTGTTATGCGTTTGATATTCTATTCTATTATTTATTTGTGTTGATTTCATACTATCTCCATTTTTATTATGCATTGGGTTAATAGCTACAATTGTAATCCATGTAATGAAAAAAATTTCATAATAGCTAAATATAATAGTAAATATGTTGCAAATACTTGATAATAATATGCAACTTTGAGGAGGCAACCTCCCAATCTATTTTGAAGGGGATACCACCAATAGTATTTAATGAGAACACAATACTCAATATGATGATGATACTAACTAACCTCTACCTCCTATATATATCATACTTATGCCATGGATGTCACCCAGGCTGAGCTAACTACCTATATAAGACTATATTAATTATTATATAACTTAAATAAGAGTTAAGGTAGCCACAAGATGACTACTCATAACCATATACACACTATAGGATTAGGGGGCGTAGCATTCCCCCCACCTTTACAAAAGCATTGTCCTCAATGTTGATCAATTGTGGTAGCTTCTTCATAAAATTTTCATCTTCCCATGTGGTAACCTTGACTAGAAAAT